>JACSZP010004397.1:256-12618 GCA_016161895.1 Pinna nobilis | reverse complement strand
TCATTTAGGTCACATAAGACAGGTTTTCCTTTAATTCAGTGGGTCGCTAAGGCAGGTTAGACTGTATGTATATCATCTTTAATAGCTTTAAGTATGAAGTATGAATATTGATGACTGTGTAGGGAATGAATAAGTAAATTATGGAAGGCCCACTATTCTTAATCACTATAATTCAACTTCTACTTCTCTGATATTCTAAAAAATTGAACTGCTTCATTGAATTTTAAGTCTCCATCATATTGTTATTTGGAAACCAGAAATTGGATTTTTTTTCTGATTTATATAGATAAAAGAAAAAACAATGAATATTTATCTAAGAACCAACTGCAAACCTCCCTAGCCTCTTTAAGATCAGAGACATCAAGTACATGTAACTAGTATATGTCATTACCATAAATTCTTATGGCTGCATTTGATTACTTGAAAAGAACCTCATCAGAAACTTTTCAATCACAGACATCATGTACTACATATATATATATATACATATACAGCTCATGACTACATGTATAAATCCTTATGGCTGCATTTTATTAGATGATAGGAACCTCAAAGTACATGTATATGTTCATGACTATAAATCCTTATGTCTGCATTTGATTAACTGAAGGAACCCCACCAAACTCTTTTCAATCAAAGATATGGAGTAAATCAATATGGTGCCATTTGGCAGGTTGATAAATATATAATTTCATTACTTAATGTAGTACACCACAAAAACATTCAATAACAAAGGGAAATCTGTGACTAAGTCTGTACATAAGCAGTAAAGAAAAATCAACAACCCCCCTTCCCCGCCTGCTTCGAAAAAAAAAAAATCAAAACTAAAAAAATGCATACCTAAAATTTTTCATTGAATTTGGTGAATCTCCACTGATAAATTGAACCTGTGAACAAAGAAAAAAATAAATCAGTACCATTTGTGTAATTACATAAAAAAAAAGAATTTCTACTGAAATGTATAAAATAAAGTTATGGTGCATATCATATATAGATTGAGATGATTGAGTGGAGACACTGTGCTTTTATTAGTTAGTGGGATAGAGTTAGCTAAATGAGATGTAGTCTTTCATAAATTGATTTAGGAACTTCAAGGTTGAAATTCTCTTAATTTGAAAGGAATGGAAGATGGAGAAAACAAAAGAAAGCAGAGTAATCCAAAATATTACCAACTGAACAGACTCGAACAATACCATTATCTGTGCTGAAAAAAGTGGTTGAGTTCTATACAAAATTTTAAGGTCAATGGGGGACTGAATGATATAATATACCCTGGAGCTCACCAACACCTCAAGAACAAATTGTCAAATAAATGTTACCTGGTTCTGTCATTAAGGTAAGGAATGCTGGAACAGTGGGGCCTCATTAATCCTGAAACTTTCGTTCCTAAGCAAATTGGCTGGATAGATGAAGCATCAGCATTACTGAAGCACATCTCTAATAGTGACCGATACAAATGGAAAATTCTGTTTCCATGAATTTTTGTCCGTGTGGTGAAGCATCCGGATTATTGGCATCCGGATTAATGAGGCTCGACTGCATTAGGAACTAGATATATTATTATATAGAAGTATTAGGTTATAATACACAAATGGTTACAGTAAATTAAGCAATAGGTCATTTTCTAAATCATGGGTGTCTGAAGACTTATACTGAAAAAAAATGTGATTCTCTTTCTCTGAATTCTGTTATGAAAGAAGAAAAATCGGATTGGAGAAATTAAAATGATATACATTAGTAGTGAGTAAATGTCAAAAATGACAGTTGTGTGTAATTAAAACTGAAGCTTCTACAACTACATGTAAGCAAAAAAGCAGGCATAACAAAACAATGTTGCTGTATACAGCATACATTGTACCATATTTGTTGCTATGGGCACAAAGGGTTAAAAAAAAGCTGTGTAAGTGAGGGACTGATTATTTTGGATTGACAGCTTAGACCTTTTCAGGGTTGGGCGCCATAAAACTTGAAAATTGACTTAAGACAGAGAATCCAATTCTCTCGGCCAATCAGAACTCAGGATGAGCTGGATTTGAGAATCTTTTCAGACTTAAGTAACTTCACAAGTTGTATGGTGCAGGACTTGGACTTTTAGGAGTTCCAGGGTTGGCTACTTGTCTCCGGTGTCCAGTAGAATTTGCCTATAGTAAAGACACTATAACTCACATTATTGCTTCATCTGAGCTGGGCACCATAAAACTTGTAGATTTACTTAAGCCTGAAAAACTTCTCAGATCTGGCTCATCCTGAAATCTGATTGGCTGAGAGACTGGATTCTGAGACTTAAGTAAATTCTCAAGTTTTATGATGCCCAGCCCTGATTGCAAAGTTTCGAAAGTATATCAAACATAAATTTCAAGGTCACAAGGTAGAACAATTTAAAAGCATTAAAAATATAAATGAAGGTCATGTCAGAAAACATTTACATGAAAAATATGGAAGACCTAGCAAAACTTATGTTCAATGTTGAAATTTTGCTGACTAAAAGACAGCCACAGGCAGATACACTGAACATAAGCTGTATGTCCCCAAATATCTGATTACAGGGGTATACAAATGTGGGAGGGGCCATTACAAAAATAGATGCTCTAGTCATCATAAATATGGTACAATGTAACTCTACCTCACTCTCTCTTTCTTTCTTTCTCTGTCTCCCTCTTATCTTTCGACCGTACCCTCTCTCAAAACGTGGTTGCATTGTTGCGTTGTTGTTTAACGTCCCAATCAAGAATATTTCACTCATATGGATACGTCACCGTGTGCCAGTGAAGGGCGACAAATTTTGCCTGTTCTCGGCACTGCTGGCCGTAGAGCAGGGAGGGTTCTTTAACGTGCCAACACCTACTATGACACGGGACCTCGGTTTTTACTGTCTTATCAGAAAGACAGGGACGGCCAACCGCGGAGTGTCGCTGTGGGAATGGAACCCCAGACCCCTCGGCTCGAAGTCGAACACGCTAACAACTCGGCCACGGAGTCCCCTCAAAACGTGGTATGTGAAAAGCAATTATCATCAAATGCAATCTAACAAAAAATTGATCTCAAGAGTGCTCCTTATTTATGTCATATTGCATGTAGATCTAAAGGGACCCGAATGAGAGGGCAAATCCCGTGACCTCTATAAATAACTTATCAAATCTCTATCTTCAAAAATTGAAGGTACTTGTACAGTGGTCAACATGCATTTATGAAAGACACGAGAGGTTTTGAATGAAGTCTTTGGATTTGACCTCTCAATGGGGTTTTATTGTTGTTGTTGTATTGTTGTTTAACGTCTCACTCAAGAATATTTCGCTCATATGGAGACATCACCGTGTGCCGGTGAAGGGTAACAAATTTTGCCTATGCTTGGCACTGCTGGCCGTAGAGCAGGGAGGGTTCTTTATAATGTCAACACCTACTGGGTCCAGACCTAGGCTTTTATTGTCTCATCCAAAAGACAGGGATGGCCAATGGTGGAGTGGCGTTGCGCGGATTGGAATCCCAGACCCTTTGATTTGAAGTCGAACACGCTAACCACTCAGCCACTGAGGCCCTGGGGTTTTATTAGATCTTGAGGCACACAATGGAGCCCAACTTTAATTAGATTGCATCTAATGCTGCCAAAATGCAATGAGCTAAAAATAATACAGAAAACTAACATGCAACAAAAAAAGAAAACCAAAATTTTGATTAATCTAACAACGCATCTAACTGAGAACTAAGCCAAGCAAAGTGTCAGTGTTCAGCAAGTACCTGTCTGAAATGCTTCCTCAATTGCTGAAATGAACAGTTTTACACATAGAAAATTTAAAGATAAAAAAAGTGGGTCAAAGGTCAAGGTTGTGATAACAAGGTCAAGAATCTAACAAATAAAGTACACGGTATGCAAATTAACAAATACCCTGTGGAGTTCACAGGTTTTAAAGCAATATTCAAATTCTTTTCTGTTATATACAGACTGAGGACAGGAAAACAGTCACATGGAAACAATGGATTTTTACCCCAAGGTATCTGATCTTCACTCCAGTGTGCTATTGTTTAGCCACAAGTGGCTCAATTGACCTACATGGCTCTACGTGTGCTTTTTTCCATTGATTGTGACGTCATAATCAAACAAATGTTTGATGGACCATTTAATTGTGACATCATAATAGGTGGCATATTTGTTTACCGCCCCACCCAAGAATCTTTCATTTATATCGAGATGACATAACATGTTGGTGAAGGGTGAAAAATTCGGCCTATGCTCAGCACTTCTGACTGAAGGTCAGGAAGGGTTCTTTAACATACTGAAACCTACTGTGACAGGGGACCTCGGTTTTTACTGTTTCATACAAAGAACAGGGAAATCCAACAATAGCACAATGCAGATTCTAACCCATGACCCCAGGATCAGAAGGCAAACATGCCACAGGTGAGGGGTATAAATTTGCAACGAGTCAGGATTTCTCCTTTTCGGTTCAATTTTGATTTTTATGTCTTGATTCGATATTTTTCGATTTGAGTTCTTTATGATAGATTTTCTATAGATATCTTAATTTTTCCTTGCATTTGTTAATGACATAATATAAAATCTTATCTTGACCTCAATTTTAATCACTCAGGAGAAAATTGCAATAAATGAAAAGATGAATGGCACTGTTTGTTGTTTACACATATGGAAGATTTCAAAGTACAATGGTAAAATAGTAAAATAATAGACATTTTTTAAGCCAATTCGATTCTGACTGTGCAACTTTTGATTTGGGATGGAGGTAAGAATCACGATTTTCGGTTTTTGGGGCGAGTCATTGTAGCTCTACAGGGGTATCATTAATTGCTCTGTAACAGTACTACTGTTAGATATTTTCAAATATGTTTCCAAAATATTGCCTTTAATTGGGCTACTCATTAATCTTCTATTCTAAGATTTTCTATTCCAAATTTTGTATTGCTCAAAAGTAAAGGTAAAAAAAAATCTCAATGTAGCTATATATATGTTCAGCTTACAATTACTGTAGGCGAAGATGAAATTTAAAAAATTTAAGAAAATTTTACAAAGTGAAGCATAAAATCTATGCATAAAAAAGCATGAACTATGAATAGTAATACATTCATAATAAAACTATCTAATATATAAAATGGGGAAAAAAAGCTAAAATCTTAAAAATTCAAAATAAATGAGTCTATAAATGTACATACTGTAAGTCTGTTATCTGATTCTGTTACATGGAAATCGTTTGGTGGGTTTTCATGCATATCCGACAACTGAAAAATAGATGCAGTGTTGAAGTTGTTGATCAGTTGCTTGTATTGTTGCTTGATGTCTCAATCAAGAATCTTTCACTTAAATGGAGACATCTCCAATGCTGGTGTATTGCCACAAGTCTGGCCTATGATTGGCACTTATGGCCATTGACCAGTCAGAATTCTTTAACGTGCCCACACCTACTGTGACACAGGATCTTGGTATTTACTGTCTCATCTAAACGATAGGAAAAGACAACCACAGAATGGCACCGATTTGAACCCATGACCTCATGGTTAGGAGGGGAACCCCCCAATCACTGATTCACAGTGGACCCCAGATGCATTTGTAAACAGGAGTATATATATACAGTCTAACCTGCCTTAGTGACCCTCTGAATTAAAGGAAAACCTTATTCATATGTATATAGGTCTTATATATTTATAGGTCTTATGTGACCTAAATGAGTGGTTCCCAAAATGAGGTTTTCCTACATAAATCACCTGAATTAAGAGACCACCTGTCGTATGTGACCCTTTTTGCTCCTTCCCTTGAACAGTATCTTAAAACAGGTTAGACTGTATAATGTCAATGTGAGAGGTCACAAACCCTGATAACATTTGAAAAAAAATGGCTACCAAAGCATTTAGAAAAATATTAGTATTCGTCTTTCTTTTGTTCAAACCTCAATGCAACCCTAGAGATCAAATTTTGATTAGGTTGGGTGTATTTGTGACCTTTTTCTTCATCATACAATTGCTTATACTGAACAAAAGTTTTGTCATAATTAATGTGCATGCTTAAGCATACAAACATACATGGTAGCTACATCCCTGAAAGTTTGACTGAAAAACAGCTTCTTATCAAAATTCATGGAAGAACCAAATCAAACCTCCATAGTTGAATCAATTGTAAAAAAATGTTGCAATCAAAATTGGTTCCCCACATAGAGACATTGAAAAAGACTTTAAAGTAGCCCCCTTTGCATCAAAATAAAACTCTGGTGGATAGATCCTCCCCTTACCTGTGGAGCACTGTGTTTCCTGCCATCTCCAGACGCCACTGATGTATTCTGTGTCTCTAGATCCTCCTCTGGCACCCTTGAATAATCAATGAAATACAGAGATGAACATTTCAAAAAATTCCTTTATCTCAATTCATGCTTTGTTCAATGTTAACCGATGCATGTTCATATCTGAAACTTTTTTTTTGTTAACCAACCCTTTACTGACAAAAATCATTTCATATTGGTAAAAATTGCTTGTCCCTTTTCAAATAATGTAATGTAATGATCTAATTGGTTCATTAACTTCCTTTTTCTGTCTTACAGGTAACCTACCTAAAAACATTTCAATATATTTGTCCATTCTGCCCAATGGACAAACACTTTGTCTGACAAACTTTTAGACATGTACATTTTATATAAAACTCAAAAGTTTTCTAAAGTATTTTATTTTGGCAAACTGACAGTCCCCCATTTAAGCACCAAACAATATATTCGAAAGTATCTAATATGTTAAGAAAAGATGCTAATATTGTATAATCCATGTTAGAAAATTTATTGAAAGCTTTATTTTCATGAATGAGTTTTCTCATGTATTAATGCAAAAATACATTTCTTTGGATAAAACTGGTGTAAAATACTCCAATAAAATAAAACTTATGGACCCCAGATGCCATATTTAAACAGGTTCTTTTCACCAATTGCAAGAGTTTATTTTTCCATTTTTTATTTTTAATAAGTAAATTCTTACTACACTCAAAAGGTTTTTTTCATTACAATGAAACATTATCAAAAACAGCAAAATCTGTTATTCAGGGACAATTTGTTAAATACATGTACAGCCTAACCTACCTTAGCAACCCACTGGATTAAAGGACTACCTGTCTTATCTGACTGAAATATATTGTTCCCAAAATAGTTTTTTCCTATATAAATCACATGAATTAATGGACCACCTGTCATATGTGACCCTGTTTGCTCCTTCCCTTGGATAGTCTCTTAAGTCAAGTCAGACTTTACTCCTTTACACAAAATCTAGCCTTACAGCTTACGGAATCACACACTAAGCTAAATTTTATTTTAAATATCTATTTTGTTTACACAAATAGCAAAATATGAAATCCACAAAAATTAGTTTTGACATTTCTCTCAACATTTTGTTGAGCAGAAATCTTTCAGTTTAAAAGAAAATACCCAATTTTGAAAAAGAAAGTGTAGATTCAGACCAATTGAACTTCCTATTAAAATGTAGCCAATCTCTCTTGATAGACCACATATTCATAGATTTTGGGATGGACTCAGATTCAACAGATTCAACAGTACAATCAGGACTGCCATTAGCACGTCCCTGACAATGAAGAGTAACTTACATCTCCTCCGTATTAGCCTTTCTGTAGAGACCAGCAGCTGCCGGACCAAAGGTGTATAACCAATGATTCTTAATCAGAAACTTCAGGATCAATTCATAAGCAAGGAGACGCCCCTCTTTACTCTCCCATGTGTCCATCAGGTTGTCTTTATTGCAATTTCTTAGTAAGAAAGCTTTCATTTTGAGCTTTTATGCTTGAAAATTAAGCATTGACATGTTTTTCCTTTGTATTTACAGTTTAACCTGCCCTAGTGACCCGCTGAGCTACTTGTAACAGAACACCAGTCGTATGTGACTTAGGGGTAAGCTTCTTTCCAAAATGCTTTTTCTTCATACAAGTCACTTCAATTCACAACCTCTCAAAATAGAAAAGATTGTACAGTCTAACCTGCCTTAGCGACCCACTGAATTAAAGGAAAACCTGTCTTATGTGACCTTAATGTGTGGTTCCCAAAATGACTTTTTCCTTTATAAATCACCTAAATTAAGAGACCACCTGTCATATGTGACTCTATTTGCTCCTTCCCTTGGATGGTCTCTTAAAACAGGTTTAACTGTATTTAATAATTGTGAATGTACTTCTTTGTTGAGTATTCTAATCGTGTTGATGAGGAGACTATGGGATGGATTCNNGTGTATAACCAATGATTCTTAATCAGAAACTTCAGGATCAATTCATAAGCAAGAAGACGCCCCTCTTTACTCTCCCAGGTATCCATCAGGTTGTATTTTTCTGTAAGAGAAAGAAAGAAATCAGTTATCCAAACAAATTAATATCCATGATGACCATACTTTATTTCCTTAAATTGACATCAAAAGGTGAAATAGACATTAGAATGGCTATCACATACAAATTTATATTCACAAGTTATGTACTGTGGAACCCTGACTACAGACCACATCACTTAGGAACCACCTGGCAACAAAGACCATACAAATTCAGTCTGCTTATCCTTATTCAAGGCTATTTCAACCTCAGTTAGGTGACCACATCATTAGTCAGACCAATTTTAGCCAGGCAATTGGGTGGTCTTAATAGCAAGGTTCAACTGTATATTGTACAGTGTATGGCTTGGTATGTTTGCTTTGATGCTCTTTTAATAATGTTATCAATATGATGACATCCAGTTTTTAATCTCAGCAGAAAATGCCTGGCAAAATGGTTTACCCAGGTAGAGACACTGATTAAAATAAACTTCCTGACTTGATAAAAATCAACAAAGTTACAATACTTATCGATCTAGAAACTTCATGATATCAAAAAAAAAAAAAAATTCTATCTCTCTTTTTTTTAATTAAGTTTATTACCTAGAATTTCATGAATATATGTAAAAACATTTTCTTTTTCAAAAGCATGCATTGATTTAAGTAAAGCAATTTTCATTTTCAAGAATTCATTTCATTTTCATGAAAATGTGTAAGTCAGAAAAGTGATAAAAAAATCTTAATATATAATGTAAATAATCAGAATTAGAACAAGGTTTAAGACAAAAGTTTGCTAACAGAAAAGAAAACTATTCTTGCCTGTGTTGTCCATTACTGAAGGCCTAGTTGCATTATGTTGACTAGAACTACACCTCTTTAGATCCTCCTCTCTCTGTAAAAACTCGTGATCTGGGGTCCAGCCTTCCACAAGAATCTGTAGTATTTGTCTAATAAGCACTGCACAGTGGCTACATTTGGACACTGAAATAAGACCAAAAAAAATCAAATACACCCAACAACACGAGGCATCAACGTTAGCACTGCACGTAGTCTGAGTCCTAAACTAGTAAAATATGTTGTTGTTGTTGTTGTTGTATAACATCTCACCCAAAAATCTTCCACTTACGTGTAGACATCACTGTATGCCGATAAGGGCTACAAACTTGGCCTATGTTTGGCATTTACATCCATTGAGCATTGAGGGTTTTTAACTTGCCAATACTTATTGTGACACAGGACTTTGTCTCACTGAATGTCCAGTGTTTAAGGGTATATAAGGGGGGGGGGGGGGGGTGTTGTTCCACCTTGTAAAAATAAAAACCCAACCCTGTTATAATGATAATCTAAGCATAATTGACCAATATTGGTATATATTTCGCCAATTCCAGGGGAGATCTGGCCCCCTCAACCAACCCCCCCCNNCCCCCCCCCCCCCCCCCTCTAGATCCGTTCATGACTTTCCATCAGATTTGTTCAACTTCAACTGGAATCAGGTTTGTGCAGTGACCAATTTGAACATTTTCCACTGTACATAACAAATAATGGATTGTCAAGTTTGACCTCAGGTAATAAAACACTGAAAAATTGAGATACCTAAATACTTGAATATGTTGCTGGTGGCTTGTCGAACAGTTGATGCAGGATGAGAAAGGTACAGAAGGAATGTGCCAACATAATTTGGCCATTGAGGTAGAAGGCTCTGCAGTGATACAACCTGTAAAAACAAATCACAGACAGTCGTTATAGTGATTTCAAAATAAGAAAGCTTTAACTTTGAGCTTTTAAGCTTTAAAATTAAGCATTGAAATGTTTTTCCTTTGCAATTACCTTCTAACCTACCCTAGTGACCTGCTGAGCTACTCATAACAGAAAACTAGTCGTATGTGACTTAGGTGTAAGCGTCTTTCCAAAATGTTTTTTCTTTATGCAAGTCACTTGAATTAACCATCTCTCAAAACAGATTAGACTGTATTTAATAATTGTTAATGTACTGCTTTGTTAAGTGTTCAAATCATGCTGATGAGGAGCATCTCAAAATACAAGAATCTTTGCAAGACCATGATGGTTAAACAGTTACATGCAATCATTTATCCTTGAAATGAATGATAGGGAAAGGGGAGGTAACTTCTTGGTAATGTAACTAGTACACTAGCTGTGAGAATTACCAGTTGTTTGTTTAGTTGTGGTTTATGCCAAATTCAACAATCTTTCAATCCAATGCTGGCAGATAGATTTTATTGGTGAAGAAGAAAATGGATCATATCTTTCCCTGCCTTACACCACTCATTAACCCTTTCAACCCCAAGTATTACAATGGTATGCTCTTTACTATTGTCATGGACCAGTCCAGTTTGGTCTGTGGTGTTGAAAGGGTTAAACCAAGTTGATCCATGTACATACATGTACAAGTGATTCACCATACTTTCATCAGTGCATGTAACATAAAAACTTGGCCTCAGAGCCTTAGGCAAAATGGAGACCTTTTATCCTCGATCGAATACTGTACAATAGATCAATAAGTTCCTACAGAGAAGTGCCAAACAACTGGTTATAAAAAGTATGGTCAATAGGGAGTACTGAATTCCCCTACTTTTATGGAGCTCTTACATTAGACCTTAAAACTTTATAAATTTAGTTTTAGTCTTGCAAAGGAAGAACATGCTTTATATGTATGTACGTACCTTAATAAGAAAAGAACAAACGTTCAGAAGACCCTCTGCTGCATAGGCATCCAGGTATTTTACTGGCAGTTGCTGTTTGAGAAATCAAAAAAAAAAAGGATATTGAAAGATCACTGACATCAGCAAGGCAACAAAAATCACTCAACGTTAGTTTTGGTTTTCGTTTTTTTATAATATTAAAGGTGTTATTTTACATAATTAGATGGATTTTAGAAGACATCCCACATGCGAAACAAACACTTCAACCTTTTCTTGATAGAAACCTCTTGTAATTATTACCATGCACCATAAACGATTATTTCTGGTCAAATTTATAAAAAAAAAAGAAAAAATTCAGAAAACTTGGAAGTAATGTTGTACAGAGGCAAAGATGGATTTTAACCAATATACATTATTATTTCAACATTTCTTGGCCCCAAATCACCAGAAAAACTCAATATTAAACCTCAGCTCAACTGTTTTTCCTCAATTTTAACTATATACAAGTAAATTCAGAGTTATCATTAAAACATTAGTAACCGTTTGTGCTTCTGCTTGGTATCTAATTAATCGGGTCCAAAAAATGATTTGAGCACTTACTCAAAACTTGAGTATCATACTTAGCTTCTTTTTCAGCAATTCTGGCTGCTGATTGCCGATTTACACAAACTGTTACTGATATTTGGATAATACGGTGTTAATACACATGCATAAATGCATATAACTCTTAATTTACTTGTATTTAGTTCAAAATTATGGAAAAACAGTTGAACTCAGTACCGAGTTTCAATTTGAGGTTTTTCTGGTGATTTCAGGCCTTGGTAACTTCAACTGCACTGTATTTTTTACACTTATTACAGCCAATATAGGACAATTTTTGGTCCAAAGCAGAGAAATCTGTTTGAAATAAGGGGTCACTCAAAGATTCCTTAAATATCTAAGGTGGCCTTATTAAAGGAGTTGAATACTTGCCAATTTTTTCAAGGTCTGACCATTCAAAATATGACCTCTTCTACCATTCTGTAACTGCACAATCACTCGTTCAAAGGTTGCCATGGTTTCCTAAAAATTGATTTGTAGACAAACTTTTTTAATCATAAATTCATAGAGTACAAGATATACCTGTGAAATAGAATGTCCTACAAAGTGGCAATGTTGTGCAACATGTCAAGGTCAAAACAAAGGTGACCTTGACCTAGCTGTTCACTGAATATTCTTATCATTTAACACAGGAATTTCAAACACATGCATGTCACTCAAGCGGAGCCTTTCTACAAAAACTACACAAGTAACAAGCCAAAATTGGTCTGATTGATGAGGTGGTCTTCTAGGTGAGGTCCTACTGTACATGGTTTAGTAATCGAAAAGAAACAGTTGTACATGTAACAGTCAAATCAAGAGAGAGAGAGAGAGAGA
>JACSZP010004395.1:0-10228 GCA_016161895.1 Pinna nobilis | reverse complement strand
AGATGTCATGGCTGCACCAAAATCTCCGATGAAGCCACCAAAGAGCCCAACCAAGATGACGTCACTGTCAAAAAAGAAGTCCTTCTCGTCATCTACCTCCAAATCAGAACGAGTTTTCCAGGCAGGTCTGAGAACTGTGTATACATCAGGAAGGCCTCCGTGGTATGACTCTCATGGACTTCTTAAAGAGGCATTCGTTATAGGTGAGAAAGCTTCATTACATGTAACACATGGTAGGAGATGCTATTGATCCAAAGGTGTGGACTATTAAATATCAGCACAATGAAAAGTATGATAAAAATACATCGGTAATTGGATTAATGACAGTATTGATGTGTTTGTTTTTTATGAGGTGTTTGTTGTTGTCCCTTACTGGGGGGGGGGGGGGGGGGGGGGGGGGGCGCTATTGCCAGCTACTGCCAATTTTAAAATGATTTTCTTTTGTATATGAGTATATCAGTAAGTTTACTTTCATTCCAGTTGATATATTGAAATTATTCTCTCAGCAGAATTATGTTTATTCTAGTAGGGGACCCATGGTGAGATGATCAAACTCTTGTTTTCTACACGGTTTTTAAAATGTTTTTGTTGTTGTTGTTTATTGTCATTCTCATTTTTTCTAAAAAAGGAAGAAAAAAAAACTCTTAGCTAGACTTTGCATTCTTCATTCATACTAGACTAGTAACTAAGGAAACAACGTTATACCTTACGGCAAAGCCTATCAGTAGTTCCAAAATGTTTACATAGTGACCTAGATTTTTATGTTTGTCATAGCATGAAACAGACATTATTTCTGTTTGACACTTGCCCGGGGCTTCAATGTTTCTTAAGCTCTAGCTATTTCTATCTTTTGATAACAGGAGTTTGCGGTGGCAGCGCTTCAGGAAAGACGACAGTAGCCAGGAAGATTATAGAGGCCCTAGATGTGCCATGGGTCAGCTTGCTGAGTATGGATTCATTCTACAAGGTAGATACTTATTTTGTTGCTTTACATTCAAGAATCTTTTACTTGTATAGCAACATCAACACATGCCGTTGAAGGGTTTCCAGGGACATGTGCCTCATAGTATAGTAGTGTAGTGACCTTCATTTCTATCCATCCTTCATGAGTACACATACAGATGCTAGCTACAAATTTACAACAAGATATTCTTATTATCTTGAAGATTTCAACTCCATTGTATGGAGTTTCGAAATTGTAAACAAAAAGTATTTTAATGCAGTCAAAATGAACTTGTGACTGGTATACATGTATATTGATTATCCTGTTGCAATTCTGTTATTATATCCAATCAAAATAGACGTTACAAGACAAGTGGATCAGAACTTTCAATATCTAGCTCTAATCAAAATTTTATAAATGATATTGTTTTACACACTACCTGTTCTTTGTGTACACCACAGCCATAAATGTTCAGAAGTTAAACATATACATATTTCATTTCAGGTTTTGGATGAAAAGGCCCACAAACTGGCAGAGGAAAACGAGTACAACTTTGATCATCCTGATGCTTTTGATTTTGACCTTCTTATTGCAACACTCCGTAGACTGAAAGAAGGGAAGAAAGTAGAAGTCCCTATTTATAACTTTATCACTCATAGCAGAGACGAACAGGTGGTAAGAAAGAATCTGTAGATTTAAGCAGACGTTTGTCAGTAATCTTGCTAATTGATTGTCGATGTTAAATCTTCTCCACAGATTTTGACGAGAATTCATATCTCAATTATTTCATCTGAATTTGACTGAGGATTGGTGATAGGTGTGTCAGCAGTAGAGCTGCAGCAAGTCAGGAACTCTCCGATTCGTTTCAATTTCGATGTTTTAATGTTTCAATTCGATTTTTTTTCGATTCAAGATTTTTATGATAGATTTTCTATAAATAACAGATTTTTCCTTGCATTTGTTCATGATGTAATATAAAAATCTTATCTTGACCTCAATTTTAATCACTTAGGAGAAAATTGCAATAAATAAAAAGGTGAATTGCACTGTTTGTTTTTTTGTTTAAACATGAAAGTATCAACATACAATGGTAAAATAGTAAAATAATAGATTTTTTTGGAGCCAATTCGATTCTGACTGTGCAACGGGTCAATTCGGGTAAGAGGTAAGAATCACGGTTTTCGGGTCGAGTCATTGCAGCTCTAGTCAGCAGGAGAAGCTTACTCCTCCATGGCACCTGATCCCACCTCTGGATTGTCAGAGGTCCGTATTTGTCTAATAATCACCCAGTTTGTATATTGTCCCCTGATTCTTCATGTGATTGGTACATTTCTTTCTGTGATTCTCATGTCAAATACCAGAGATTTAAAAAATAAATCACTTCATTTTTATTTCCAGAAAACAATCTATGGTGCAAATGTCGTCATATTTGAGGGAATAATGTCGTTTGCCAACAGGGAGTTACTTCCGGTAAGTCATATAGATGCTTTTTTTCATTTTTGATATTATACAATTATTGCAGTATCATTGGTTTGATATGAGTATTTTATGAAGTACAAAAACAATATTGAAAGAGGTTGATATCTATGGATCAATTTTATTGTATGTTTATTCTTGCACAGGTAAGAGTGGACGGTACTGAAAAAATATTATTTTGTAATCGAAAAAATGTTGGATGACATACCGGTTACAAAAATGTTATAACAGCAATATGATAATTATTCATCCAGTTTATAGTGCAAGCCAAAAAATTTGCCAACCAAGTTATTTTTTAGCCATTGAATAGTTTTATTAGCCAGTGAATGTTTACTTGGATGTGGAATGTTTTTGATAATTTTGCATAGATTGACATCTGCTAGCCACTATGGGCATGTTACCTATACATTTTGAGTCATCTCCCTCTGATTTCTTGACTTTCATTTCTATATTATATTTTAACAGGTAGGTCAGACTTATTTGAACATGTGCGACCAATATAAAAGATACCCTTTTTACACAGCAACAGAAACACTGTTAACCAGAAAATTAGCCAATTACAATTATTTTTGCTTATTTCTTTTAAAGTTAGTCAATGGCTAATTTGGCTACCTACAGGATAAGTCCTGCAAGTGTTACATATGGCAAAGGATAAACAACACAAGTTATATGGTTGGTCAAATATAGACTTACAATAATCAAAACATTAATCCAAAAAATCAATTTCAGTTGATGGACATGAAAATCTTTGTGGATACCGATTCTGATGTACGGTTGGCAAGGCGACTGAAGCGTGACATAGCAGAAAGAGGTCGTGAACTGGAGGGAGTTCTGAAACAATACAACAAATTTGTGAAGCCAGCATTTGAACACTACATTGAGCCATCAATGTCATTTGCAGATATCATTGTTCCAAGAGGTACAAACCAGTGTGAATTATTGAAAACATAATACAGCAGTTTTGAATGACAATTTTTTTTATGTTTTATGATGTTTCACAACACTGTCAACATTCTTTGAAAAATATCATAGCAACAGGAAGTAAATGCAGATTAAAACTCATTTGAAACATAAACACAAAAGATTCTCTTGTTAGTGGTTCACCCTGTGTTGTTAGGTATCTTTGAAATGCCAAGTGTAACTTTGATCTTTGTTTTGACTGTCATCTGAAAGATGTTACAAAAATTGCCATGATGCAGCTTGGATTCAAACTCCTGACCCTCTAGTCATAGTCTATGTACTCTTTTAGTTTTGTCCTATTACCCATCTCCTCTGTAGTTTATTGTTATTTTACAGGTAATTATACTTTGTTCATCTGTATGTCAATGTAGGTCTTTGTTTGTTCATGAAAAATTCTTGGTAATGATTTAAATCCAGGCTTGGGTAATACTTCTGTGACTTTTAAGATCCAAAACAGCCTTTTGATTATTTTTCCTCCCTTTTTTGTACAAAGTAAACAAAACTTTGTCTCCATGTTTCCATGGCAATTTTCATGATTTTTTTTCAGGTGGTGAAAATGAAGTTGCCATTGATCTCATTGTAATGCATGTACACACACAACTACAGAAGGTAAGGAGACTCGTAGGTAATATTCCCTCGGAGATTGTGACTGCTGAGATATTACTGAGAGTAGCAAAACTGACAAGATCTCTGAATGATCTTTAAAAATTTGCCTTACAATCGCAAGTGACTCTCAATGATCTTCAAAAGTGTCCTCAAACTTTTGAATCAACCCAAAACAGTCTCTTAAAGATTACAAAGATAGCCAATCTCTCAAAGACTACAAAGATAGCCAGTCTCTTAGAGACTGCAAAGGTAGCCAGTCTCTCAGACTACAAAGATAGCCAGTCTCTCAAAGACTACAAAGGTAGCCAGTCTCTTAGAGACTACAAAGATAGCCAGTCTCTCAGAGACTACAAAGGTAGCCAGTCTCTCAAAGACTACAAAGATAGCCTGTCTCTTAGAGACTACAAAGATAGCCAGTCTCTCAGACTACAAAGATAGCCAGTCTCTCAGACTACAAAGATAGCCAGTCTCTCAAAGACTACAAAGATAGCCAGTCTGTCAAAGACTACAAAGGTAGTCAGTCTGCCAAAGACTACAAAAGTAGCCAGTCTGTCAAAGACTACAAAAGTAGCCAGATTCTCAAAGACTACAAAAGTAGTCAGATTCTCAAAGACTACAAAAGTAGCCAGATTCTCAAAGACTACAAAAGTAGCTAGATTCTCAAAGAATGCCTAATAGTCACAGTAAGAAAGTCCTTATGATCTCTTAACTGCACCCCATCTCTCTGCGATCTATTAGTTACATTTTATTTTTCAGTAATTTCCTTTAGTCTGTCAATAACCCTTACTTTGTAAGAATGCTGCTTATTTTACATCTTTAAATTCATTGTTTTGACATAGTTTTTGTATAAAAGTGAAGTTTGTATGTAGTACAGCGTTTCATTACAGGCATGATACCTTGATATCTAAACTTTCACACTTCTATTACAATATTTAGCGAGGATTCAAACTGAGGACCATGTTGGCACATTCAGCAGACAATGGAAGCCAGCGACCCGACAGCCTTTACATACTAGAACAAACGTCACAAGTTCATGGACTTCATACATTTATAAGGTAAGCCAAAATACTAAAAATATGTCAAAATAGTTATTCATATCAAAGAAACTTGATTCATTATCATCTTTCAATTTCATCTTCTTTTGGTTGATGTTTTGATCAACTTGGTAGTATTTTAAAAATGCACTCTTTTAGATTTTTTTTCATTCAATCTTGTTCATATTGATGATTACTGTATGCAGGGTTATTTTCACTCCAATGCACTTGAAACAGTTTTGCCCCATTTTGAATTTGCCCAATCTCATCCTAATTCTATTTAAAAAATTGAACACTGCTGATAAGGGCAAAAGGGGTGAAAATAAAATGAGGGCAAACTTTTCCTTGTATACAGTATCTCCTCGTAACATAATTGCTGAGGGGGGTGTAGCATTGGTGCTGTGCGTCAGTGTGTTGGATTGTGTGCATGTTTGTTTGTGTGTGAGTTTGTTTATGTGTCCAGGTCATTGTAAAGAGGATAAAAGACACATAATTCGTTACAGAATCATTAGACTCTCCACAATCGTTTGACAAAGGGAGAGGATGAATCTTATGGGGTTTTTTTAGGTCAAAGGTCAAGGTCATAATATGCTATTGCTTAGAACCTTGTGAACAGTATAGCAAAACTTTGCAATCACCATAGAATCTTCAAATTTTATAAGCTTTTGCAATGAGAATAGGATGAACTCTATTAATTTTCCAAGTCAAGGGTCAAAGATCAAGGACATAAATGATTATCATTTAATGGCCTTGACAATAATGTAACCTTTTACAATCGAACCTGCCTTAGCGACCCTCTGAATTAAAGGAAAACCTGTCTTACACGACCTAAATGAGTGGTTCCCAAAATGGATTTTTCCTTTATAAATAATCTGAATTTAGAGACCACCTGTCATATGTGACCCTTTTTGCTCCTTCCCTTGGACAGTCTCTTAAAACAGGTTAGACTGTATTAGTTTTCAGTTCAAGACTATAATCAGTGTATAAGTTTTATTTTGTCTCCATGTTGTTGTATCAGTTCATGAATTTCTAATGACTGTCAGACATTTGTTTGGGAGGAGAATTGTCTTATGCAGTGTCCTGCCGAAGTATCCTTTTCATATGAGTTTCCTTTTTTCCAGGAACAAAGAAACACCGAGAGATGAATTCATTTTTTACTCCAAAAGGCTGATGAGACTTTTGTTTGAGTTTGCTATGTCCATGCTTCCATTTAGGGTAAGTGTGCTATGTCCATACATCCATTTGGAGAAAGTTTGCTATGTCCATGCCTCCATTTAGGGTAAGTTTGCTATGTCCATTTAGGGCAAGATTGCTATGTCCATACTTCAATTAAGGGTAAGTTTGCTATGTCCATGCCTCCATTTAGGGTAAGTTTGCTATGTCCATGCCTCCATTTAGGGTAAGTTTGCTATGTCCATTTAGGGCAAGATTGCTATGTCTATGCTTCCATTTAGGGTAAGTTTGCTATGTCCATGCTTCCATTTAGGGTAAGTTTGCTATGTCCATGCCTCCATTTAGGGTAAGTTTGCTATGTCCATTTAGGGCAAGATTGCTATGTCCATACTTCCATTTAGGGCAAGATTGATATGTCCATGCTTCCATTTATGGTAAATGTGCTATGTCCATACATCCATTTAGGGTAAGTTTGCTATGTCCATGCTTCCATTTAGGGTAAGTGTGCTATGTCCATGCTTTCATGTAGAGTAAGTTTGCTATGTCCATGCTTTCATTTAGAGTAAGTTTGCTATGTCCATGCTTTCATTTAGAGTAAGTTTGATATGTCCATGCTTTCATTTAGAGTAAGTTTGCTATGTCCATGCTTTCATTTAGAGTAAGTTTGCTATGTCCATGCTTTCATTTAGGGTAAGTTAGTGATGCCCATGCTTCCATTTAGGGTAAGTTTAATCACTTTTACTGAATGCAAGCATGTTTGCCTTCTGATCATGAAGATGTGGGTTCCAATTTTTGATTTTTTTTATGGAGGCGACTTGCTTTTCCTGTCCTTCCAGTTGAGACAGTAAAAACTTTGGTCACAGTAGGTGTCGTCATGTTAAAGAACCCTCGATGGCCGTAAATGCTGAGTACAGAAAAAAACCTTCACCGGCAATTGGTGAATTCATTATATAAGTGAAAGATTCTTGGATGGAGTGTTAAACAACAACACCAACAATTCTACCAGTTTGACTCGTGTTTTCAATTTTATTTGTTCATACTTTTAATTTGTGTGGACCATGACCTCTTTATGTTACTTTTGATAAAAGGGATATTTTAAATAGTTGTTATCTGTGAGTCACAAATATGTCATGACCAAATTCATATCAACAAGGTCAAGGTCACATTGCACATTTTACCAGAAGTCTTGTCGGGGCCATAAAGTCTTCATGGTACCTAGATGGTATTAAACCCACAAATTTTACCAATCCTTTAGCAACTCTTTGCTAGAGACTTATAAAGTACGCCAATAAGAAATGAAGTTAATGTTACAGTAATGAAATTAACCTAAGCGAGATATCACTTTATTTTGCAGACAGTTACGGTGGAAACACCACAGAGTGTAAAGTACGAAGGACGCAGACTTGATGCTAGAAAGGTAATTATTATAGTGAAATTTAAGCTAAGTGATGTGACAGAGCTTTGTTTTGATTTTTTTTTTCTAGTTTGAACATCATAAGAGGGGTATGGTATCATAATAATGTACAAATTATTTATATCCGTGATTTTTTTTTATTTCACCTCACAAAGTGGAGGGGCACTTACGCTATACCCCTGGCGTCGTTGTCCGCAATTATTTCTTTATAACCAGAGGTACTTGAGTGACAACACTTGGATGAATGATACATCAAGTGATTCACATCAGTATGCAAGCTGTTGCTTATGATCTATGACCCAATCTAAATAACTGCGTTAAGAAATTTTATGGTTCAATGGCCATGATATTTGAATCAGATTTGAGTTTGGCACTTGGAATGTATGAGCACTACACTGACAAAACTTGTAAGGATGATGTTTCTAGTGATGTATATCAGCTTACAAGTTGTGGATGTTGCATCTGACCTACATTTCACAGTTTAGTGACAACGTTAAGAAGATTTTAGTTTTGCACTATGTTAGAAAGTAGTACTAGACTGACCAAACTTCTATGGATGATTTATTAATCTACTTCGGGAAATTCCTGAATTCAGTTCAGAAATGTCCTCCAATCGACTGGAGCAGGCATGAGATGGGTAGTCTGAGTGCATATGAGTGTCACACATGTAGCAGTACTATACCGAAATGTTACCCCCTATAATAATTCTATAATGTTTCAGTATTCTTTTGAATACTTCATCTTACTGATACAGAGTCAGGTGATAATACACAGTTGTTGACTGAGGTTGAGGTCATTGGATCATCTGTTGCTCAGAATCCCAGCTGATTACTCCTCTTATACCAAACTTTCAATCTCAATCATTTAGTCTTTGCAGAATATATATTGTAGAGGTGGCAGCAAAGCTTGCTGTATCTGCCATGTTGTGTGTACCAAACAGCAAGAGAAGAGGACTTGCAATAGCCAAGTTTTGAGTTCATCCGGATTACCATTTACAGTACATAACTAGACGCACCACGAGCAGTTTGTTACACATAAGTTCTGATGTATTAAGTCCAAATGAGATTGAATCTTGTCATTCACTCTCACGTAAAACCAAAGAAGAAAAATGTTTATTGTTAGTTTGGTCTCCTGTGAGACACCTTTCATGCATTGAACATTGAATTATGTTCCTTGTACTTTTTTTTGGGGGGGGGTCCGTGGCCGAATGGTTAGTGTGTTCGACTTCAAATCGAAGGGTCCAGGGTTCGATTCCCGCAGTGCCACTCTACGGTTGGCCATCCCTGTCTTTCGGATGAGACAGTAAAAACTGAGGTCCCGTGTCACAGTAGGTGTTGGCACGTTAAAGAACCCTCCCTGCTCTACGGTCAGCAGTGCCAAGCATAGGCAAAATTTGTCACCCTTCATCGGGACATGGTGATGTCTGCATATGAGTGAAATATTCTTGAGTGGGACGTTAAAACAACAATAAAATACAATACTTTTTTGGGGACATATGAAATATTATTAACATAAACCATCCCATATCGGAAATGGTATTGCGGAACACTTAGAACACTTCCTGGTGTAAGTCTTTGCTAATCATTAAGTAAAATCAGTATACCAGATCAAATCAAAACTCGTCTATTGTAATTTTTCTATCAGTTGGTTTCAGAAGGTCATTTAGACCACTGAAACAGTAGTTCAGTTGTTGTATTTTGTTGAAATTAAGAAAGTTTAAAAACACAAGAACAATACTGTGGGCTCTGTCAGTCCTGAAATCTTGACAGATTTATATTTCAGTGAAGTACCAGCTCAACACTTGTCCCTGTGACCAAATTTTCATATTTGATTATTGTAAATTTGCCTGCAGGTTTCAAGTAAAAACAGTTAGTGAGACATTAATTTTAATTTTGTCTTTTTTCATTTATTCTCTGAGAAATTCTCAGGTAATTACAGAGACCCATAAAAATGTTCACTAATTTTTCCCTATTTACAATTTGTAAAAAGCCTAGCCATATTCTCTAATACAGTCTAAGTTGTTTTAAGAGACCATGAAAAGGATAATGCAAAAATTGTTACATGACAGGTGGTCTCTTAATTCAGGTGATTTGTATAGGGAAAAACACTTTTAGAGGTACAGTAAAACTTTGATAAGTCGAAGTTCAAGGGACCGCTTGAAAAAGTTCGAGTCATCCGGACTTCGACTCATGAATGTAACAAGTTTCTCCCTTTCTTCACGATTTTTTCCTGGTTGCAGTAAAAATATCTCCCCCTTCCCCGACACTGTAGTGTGCCTACAATATATGTAATCCATACCTGTTCAAGAAAAAAGCTTAACAAAGTAGTTATTTTACACGTTTAATAATATTCAAGTAAGTAAACGAGATGTAGCACCAAAAACTGTAACAATAGCAATATGATAAACATACCAGCATCGGCTGTTCTTTATCATTGCATCACTTCCGGTATGTTTAATTTTACGGAAATTAAGGTTTAAAAACGAAAAGACTTATCATAAGTTCACGAACGTGTCCGAATCATTATATTGAAGCACAAAATACTAAAATATTGATTTTTAAACGACAATTATATGTCCAGAGTCCAGAGTTAGTGAGATATTAAGCTTCGTATACAATTCTT
>JACSZP010004391.1:0-12952 GCA_016161895.1 Pinna nobilis | reverse complement strand
CGATTTCTATGAAAGTTTCAGCACAAATGGTCATAAAACAGCAAAGATAGGGCCACGAACAGTTTCTTGATTTGTTTCTGTTCGGGCTCGGCGTACCCAATTACACGTTCCCATTCTGAATATGTACGCTTCCTGTCCCTAACTACCTTAAATACCAAGTTTGACCGATAACTAAGAAGTACACAAGACTACCGAATGTCCATGGTGCCGAATTTCTGGTACAGGAGAGAAGTAGACGGGATGCGTATTTTTTTCTCCAATAACCCGTACTTTCACTTTAGAATTTACGAAAAGCTAACCTAACAGAGAGTATTTAAACCCCTGTAATATCAACTTGATTGTCAGAAGCCTACCCACATTTAAAAAAAAAGCTCATACACTGAGGAAGATCTAGCGTATCAAATAAGTTGGCAGAGACATAAACTACATATGCAGGTGAGGAGGGAATATTATAAATATGGGAAGTTAGCGCTGGTGAAACAAAATTCACCCATTTATAATAAAGACGGGTCGTCAGATTACCGTATGAAGCAGACGTACATGACTCTGCAGTGTCATTTATCTCGAGTTCACTTGTTCAGAAACGGAATTTTTACGTCCAACATTGTCTCTAAATCATTCAATTATTCTCCGAAGCTTTCTTTTCTTCTATCCATTTTTGTTTAGATTTTATCAGCAAAAGTAGGATATAAACATAATTCCTGTTCGAATTTTGTTTTATCAAATTTCATCTTACGCTGTTATAAATTTGTATTTAAATCCCTATTTATGGTTTGCCTTCTGTGATTCTTTCTTTTTATCTCCCTTGCACCCAATTCCTTTGCATTCGTTTCGCAATAATTGTATTTGTTCCTTCAGCTGAGATTACGCGTCGTGTAAACGATCTTCGTATAGTTCTCTGACTTCATTTAGTATAATTTTATTGTTTTTCAAGAAGTTCCACTTCTTTCCAAGTTCATATTAAATTCGTTAACAATTATTGAAAGTCTGTTGCTTAAGAGTTCAAGTTCTGCGTGTATACTACTGACTTTGGTCATAAGATCTAGATTTTTTAACAGACGTCGATAACTGATCGATCTCGCAGGGTTTTAATGATCCTCAGAACGTCTGTGAGGTTAAGACAGAGCAACAGAGGTTCCTGACTTCACCAGGCACTTGGTCCCATCCCATTAGATATTCATTTCTTTTTTCTTGATGTTTGTACCGATATATACCTTATCTCAACATATTTATCAGAATTTTGATTTTTCAAACTCATTTGTCTATTCAATTTGGCTCTTTATACGCAGGCTTGATTAAATCTGCTCAGAGATATTTGTTTTCTTCAGTCTTTTAATCTATTTTTAAAGGGATAACTCATATGGTTCTTTGTTAAATGGAATATGTTAACATCTACGAGGGGTAGAAACCCCTTGTATTTTCTAAAGTCATTGAAAACTAACACTCGTTTTTCTCTAATGTAAAATTTCGTAATTCTTCAGTTCCAATCCTGTCGAATGACGATCGGACTAAACGTATTAATGCTACTGTTTTATCAAAATCAATCATATGTAAACTTATGCTTCCTTGTAAATAAAATAAGGAAATACAAGTTGGAAGACGATCTTGTAACAGGCATAAGGTGTCTAACATTCAAGCCTCTCTGAAACCCACGTTTACTCATGAATATACTAACTCAAATTATCGAATTTAAAACTATACGAATGCTAAGTAAAGGTTTGTCACTAGAATATGTCATATTAAAAGTACACTAGCAGCATTGATAATAGTCAATCAATTCACACAAATGAACACGACCTCTGATTTCTTTACAATTTAATAAACCAAGTTGGTATATGATTAGGAAGATTTTCAAATGTATCATATTCAAGACAAAGCTTTGTCAACACGTTTTATCCTAGAATACCCTGTCCGCCATCAGTGCTAAAAGAAAAACGTAGAGTGATTAAAATATGACATATATAAAAACAGCGATTCTTTTCATAAACGTTTTTTTATTCATAAAAGTGTCGCTTAATATCCACATTCCTTGATTACTCTTTCTTACCCTTTTACAGACAGCATAACAAATACCTCGAAGGGCACTGCGAAATATATGTCCTATATATAAATTTCATTTATACCTCTGCGTAAATTATGGCGTTATGCTGCATACCTTTGTCTAAAAAGGGATTTATTACGCCATTGTTGACCACGGTACTGAAACGTTGTGGCGTTCCTTTACAAAAGCATAAAAGCTATAAACCAGGTTAAATTTTATTTTGTTCATAGCAGACATGTCAAATTAAAAGCTTTATAACAGGCACATTCTATACTTTTATTTCAGTGTTTACCACCTTGCACAGAATAAGTGCTATTTTTCATATCATTTTGTCAATTAAATTTTCATTTTGTTATTCTGTGCTCAATACCATATGGCCACTGAACAGTGGTAGACCAATGGCTTATCGGTGCATTACCTGAGGCAAGAACTTATTGTATCCAGTGGACAAGAATATCCAGGGTCATATATAAGTTTTGAACTCCTGAACTAAAGGTGTGCAGGCGAGGAACCTACCGCAAATCTGACACGGATCTCTACCAATGAACACTATAATGCTGTTTTTTTTTTTGTCAACTCTTTCCAGGAAACAAATATATTTGAAAATGAATAAAAATAAGAAAAACTTATTGTATTATCAAAATGCAAGTGAAATTGTCCTAGCAAAGTTACGATTATTTCAATTTTATTATCACGAAATTTCCGTTTCTGAGAGGCATTACTGCGTCTTTTCGTGACTATGATGTTCATTCCACAACTTTTACGTTATGGCGGTGCATGTTCCCAATATGAATATTTAATTCTGAGAGCCGGGCGACTAGTCGATAAACGAAATATATATGAATATGCGACTGAGCATTCAAATCTGTCATTGAGAAAGTTTTGTGGTCGATGCGGGGATCTCGATGGTCAGAGTTGGTCGAGGTACATCTGTCAAGGACCATTCATAATATTCTGAATGCACGACCAATTTAAGTGACTGCCTTGTCATAGAGGTAGAGAACACGTGAAATGTTCAACTGACATAAACATTTTACCGAACTTGCATAGTTTCCGTGGCACGTATGTGACGGAAGCGGTATTCCAACAATGGATGGATTAGACAATTGGTACTTCTCGCCTTGCCATGTTTAAAAGGATTTGGAGGTTCCAAACACATTTGATACTTAAAGTTTATATGTCTCTTGACATGCCTTACCTCATTTCACAAATAAAACGATTTCTTGCTACGCATGGCTTATCATTATATCGAGCTGGCGAGATGAGGAGTTCCAAACAGTTTTCATTCACACCTCCGTTTGGTTCGCCAGGTGTCCTGTGTGTCGTTAAATACTCATCCAATTAATATAAACTGTTAGATTTAACTTGCTCCTGAACAAATGAATAATTTGTTAAGAAGTATCTGGAAAATGCCAATTACAAAGAGTAAGAACTTGAAATAGAAATGCATGTCTGCATGTATACACGGTGCTACGAGGGTTCGTTCGATATGTAATTCGCGATAACGCTTTGAATTATTTGATGGTGATTCGCCTTGATAGCTCTATCGAATTCCTTTCAAGCGGTATTAACACAAGCTTCAGCTTATTTTTTTTTCGGAGTGTATCTTAAAATTACGCAAAATTTGTGTTAGATGGATACCGAATACATTGAAAGATGATTAAAAACAGGTACAAATACATACAAATGCAATTGCTAAAAATGTTTCCCAAAATAAATTAAAGTCGACTAGCAATTATTTTTAGTTCTGACGAAACATGGTTTCACTATTTAGAAAAGATTCGGAAACAATTCCAAAAAAAAAAATGGCAAACTAAATACGGTAGAAAGCCTATAATTAATAAAAACAATTTAAGCACAAAGAAGGTTCTTTATTGTATATAATTCTCATTTAATGGTATAGCCGCAAACATTCCGATGCCGAAGGGCAAAATTGTAATACTTGTGCAGTTCAAGAAATATTCTAACAAACGACCCCCTGTGTCAGGATTTAGCCATCTTCGTCAATTTCATGACAGTAATTCATCACATACATCTGAGTTTGCCAAACCCACCATACTCTCCAGATCTAGCCCCAGGCGACGTTTTCCTTTTGCGTGTTCTAAAACTTAAAAGACTTATTTGGTCGTCGTTATAAGTCCTAACAAAACCTTGATTCAGTAATCAGTCAGTGTCTCAGAGGTCTACCTAAATCAGCGGAGATGATGCATTCCAGAAATGGTTTCATAGATTGAAATTATATATTAAATAAATATTATATATAAACCCGGAGAGTACTTTGAATGGATCTATTAGAATTAAATGCTTTTGAGATGAAGTACAATACACATTATATATCGACAACACTTGTATGTTGGAGTCCTGCTAAAATATCAGTAAAACTTGACGACATGAGAAAACTATTCCGATTAGTTAGATTCAGTTTTTACAAATTTCCGGATTCAAGAAGAGAAAAATCTCACCAATGTGTTTTGTTTAACAGTTTGTCATTATTCAACCAACGCCATTGCGATTCAGCTTCTATGTCTGAGGCCCCTATCC
Source organism: Pinna nobilis (assembly GCA_016161895.1). NCBI lineage: Eukaryota > Metazoa > Mollusca > Bivalvia > Pterioida > Pinnidae > Pinna > Pinna nobilis. The sequence goes on along the minus strand of JACSZP010004391.1, from coordinate 8,370 downwards.
AATGTGAATCGTTAGCTGGAAGAAAAATAAATCGATCGGACAAATACAAACATTTCCGCATTTATTAGGTTATTGTCGATAAGAATGCATCAAATACTATTGCATTACATGCCTCAACTCACTGTATAAACCATTTTAAAAGTAGCAAAGCTAAAACAATCAAATTCCTTGTGGAAAATTATTCGCAAAAATACCCTTATAATTAGGCAACCAATATGAAATTGACAACTGTCATTATAACTATATTTGAAATAAAATCAAAAGCCCATTGACCTGTTCATCGCAATAAAGTGTGGCTATCCAGTAAAACATTTTAGCTTTAGATCTAAAGAAAATAGGTGGACCCAACAGTGTACATGTATATACGCAGACAGACGGAACACGTATTCCCGCGAATAAATGAACAGTGTTATGTATTGCATCAAATTGCCCCCGACAAACTGTCGTTTGGACATGAGAAGAAAATGCGTTTCTTACACGGTATTTTATTAAGCTGGCCTCCTATAAAGTTGAATTCTTGCTCTGTTTCTATCTCCAAAAGTTCAGATCTAAAGGCTCTGCATTCAGCCTAATAAAAAAAAACATTCATTACATTAATGTCATGCTATTTATAAATCTGTTCAACCTTTCCTGTTTAAACTTGCAGACATTGGGATGAAAAGATTATCTTAATTCAGAAAGTCCAATTCACTACTTTACGATTGTATATCATTTGTATACTTGCATGGTAAAACTTCACTTTCTATCTTTAAGTTGTCTTTAAAATCCTGCCGAATGATGAAAGTATAGGGCACAGTTTCAGTAACACATGTTTCTCTACATTTCTTTTCAATATGTGAATCAATTTCGGAGAATTTTTAACGGATCTATCAAACATTGAACATTTTCTAAGTTCAGGGTTGTAATTCTCACAAAATCGTGACCAAATTAGGACTACACCAAATTTCATTCCAATATGTGCACCCATTGCAGATATAATGCACGGGATCTAAGAACTATCAGAAATTTGGCAGACATATTGAAAATATTATTTTGGGTAGGTCCATAACTTTAACTGCAAAAAAATTGCCAAGCAAATATTTGTTTCAAGTTGCATGCCTTCCTTAAAATATGCTAAAGTCAAATTCTGGCACCATTCCACCAGACTAGTAAAAGGAATCCTGGGGTAATATATAATTTGGAGTTTTTGTAATTCCTTTAGATTATTGAAGTATATGAGTTTCTTGGTGTTGGTATTTTCAAGGACAGGTATAGTATATAGGGTTGTTAAGTAGTTCTTCATATCGTGTATACAAGAAAACGTACATGAAAGCATAATACTAGGTTACAGATGGGTTGGAGGGGTATAATTTAGGTAGTCGAAAGGAAAGGTACATTCATGTGGTGTTGTCAATATCAGTAAATCTTAAAATTTCTTCTTTATTTCCGTTTTGATTATATTTAGTAACAAAACAAAAAATTACCACGGCCTCGCCCCAGGTCTCTGCTTCATTTGTGAACATATAACAAGACTCTGCAAACCGTATCCAACCATTTCGACAGGAAGAAGACACAGAGCCTACAAAAAATAATAATATATGCATTTCCCCTTCAACTGATCTGGATTTCGGAGTCTTTCGCTCAAAACGAACAGTCATGATACAAATCGTTTTTAAACTATAAAGACAGGGCACTTTCGTTCGTCCGTATGAACCGCCATTTGATAAAAAAAATGGCGGTAGTGCAAAAAACACGGGCGTAAACAACATAAGCAAGCTAGGTTCAAGATCTGCATGTATTACTGTTCAAACTGTTTTATTTACGAATCGACGGAGAGTGGCTACGATGAAATGTGAAAGGGGATATACCATTTACTCCGTTTGAATTTTTCAGCAAGGTGAGAATTTTTTTCGCCTAAACCCCGTTTTTGATTAAAAATTCACCATGTGTTTACAATATATTTTTATACAATGATTTCTAACCAGTGAAAATACCTGTTGCACATAATATCAAGAGTGCAAACAAAGTAAATCCCGTCATCGCAATCCAATCGCCCAAGGATGAATCCTTTCAAAGTTTTAAGATCATTCGTAGTTAAAATTACAGAAGACGTATAGATAACAGAAACATTCAAGGTTATCTGCATGTGACTTAAACACATNNGAGAGAGAGAGAGAGAGAGAGAGAGAGCATAGATTCAGTAAGTAAATGAACAGACTTTATGTAGAGTAGTGTTTTTAATGTATAGTGATATTCGATACTTATTAATTACACTTTTACGTCTACAAATGACTTGAAATGAATAATACGTCCATGGTTTGCTATATAGTTACTCTTTCTCAAATAACATAGACTAATGTAATTATCATTAAAAGGAAAATGTACTATGGACGTAGTGAAAAATTAGTCCGAATTGATTATAGTTCATCTTAAATTATGATTCATATACCTGTATGTATATCTCTCTTTGCTACATCGTTATCCTGATCTTTTATACTTGTAGACAATACATATAGCTCGTCCAGCAAACTTTGAAAAACCGATTTAAGGATCTTGGTCAGATGATTGGATTAGAAAACGAAGGTTTCTAATTCACGGGGAAAAGTCTAGTTGTACGTTCATATACATTTTGCAGACCTNNATTGAGTCCACTGGACTCTCTTCTTTGATTTGTCTTTACTTCTTTTCTTTCTTTTCTTTTTAGTGTTTATGTTTTTGCCATGCGGGTGCAAACAGGGTCAGCTGGTATAATTATGTTATTGTTGTTTTTTATTTAAGAATTAAGTTTTATTCTTCCTTACTTCATTGTTACAGTATTGGCTTCTCTATAGAGTACAGACGCAAAATCTGACCAGTAAATAATATTCCTGCACTTTGGGTGAGACATTATTCAACTGTTTATTGGTTCTGAGGGCAACAGCTATTATGATGGCACCCGAGGTTGTGGCAGTTGCCCGAAGCAAAACATTCTAACACCCTGCGCACAAATACACTGAGTTTCATATTAAACTGGTTCTCGAGTTACTCATCGTCAATATTTTCCTTAACTTTGGTGACCGGGTCTCCCAACAGTCTATTGGAATTCCCATAGGAACAAATTACGCTTCTTTTCAGCTATTGTATTTGTATATTCCTGTGAGGAAGATTTTATTCAAAAATCTTCTGCGCGAGAAGAGAAAAAAGTCTCACAATGTTGCATTCAACTCGACTACATTTTATATATTAACAATCGTTATTTTATTCATTTTTTTAAATTTGATATACCCAGGAGAACTCGGGATAAAATACACTGCAGAGTCGTCTACGTCTATTTAGTACTTGGATATTTTAATGAACATAGAACTTACCGGCAAACTGACAACTCAATTTGTGAATAAACGAGGTGACGTCAGTTTCACCATCGTCAAGTTTCATGTTAATATAGAAATATTCCATCTTTATCTGTATATAGAGGTTAAGTCTATCTACTGAATCGATGTTCATAAGCTTGTTCAGTTGCTGTGTTTTTGCACCGAGGCAGATTATGGACAAACACGTTGATGTTACAGGGGTACCAACAGGTTCGGATAAAGCCGGCAGTTCGAAAATTCTACGTTAAAACGGACAATGATTTAAAGGTTCGGCCTGCCATTTGGATCCAGTGGTGTGTAACTTGTTTCACACCAGTTGTTAAACAGTTCTTAATGCACTAATTTTGACTACAGTTTACTCCATATATCTTATCAATATATAGGGCACATGGCAGGTTTTACCGGTCTACAGGGGATGCGTACTATTCCTAGGCGTCATATCCTTTGACTGGTGTGTCCTGGGAGCCGTGTTTATCTAACACCTCATTTTGTGATCATTATAGGAATCATGACATCGATCACTATCCGTTACCTTTGCATTTTTTTGCAAAATTATTGCTGTCATGGTTATTTAGTTTTCTCTTTATTGTAACATCAGTAACTCGATATGATGCTGCCATTATTTACAATAAATATATGTTTAGTGTCAACGCTGCGTTTGAAACGTCAACCTCTCAAATTAGACATTTGTCAAAATTTAGGGAAGTGTGAAGTGTGATATAAACAACCACGATGACCTCTTCTTTGAAGAAACTAGTTTGCAGCATCCGAGTTCCCCTATAGATTTTATAGGCAATTCTAAACATGGAAAGGACAATGAAGGTTGTGACCCGAACACAATAAATATGATTTGCATGTAAGATGCATTGAATGAACTATTTTTGCGATAAAATGTTTGTGTTTGGCTAAGAAAAGGAGTTCATGCAAGTTAATGTAGTTTTTAAACGTGTACTTAGGTGTTAGAAACAAAATATATCTTTTTCTCTTAATGAGAGGGTATGATGGATAAGCAAATTAGAAAATGGGAAGTACAAAATTAATCCAAAGTGCAGGTATAGTGCAGGATTTAACCTTGTTTGAAAGTAATACTCATTTCCTTTTTCAAATATGACGGTTTTAATTAAATCCGATGGATATGCACGTGTAGCAGAGGAAATATAGGATATATAATAGCTATATAAATATATATAGAATAGATAGCTATTCAGTTTAATCAATCAAAACACTTCGTTTATCAAACGACTGCGTTGTTATATTGAAAGAAGGCAAACTGTCCAGATAAGTTAAACAATTCGTATTAGTGAAGATGACAAATACAGATAAAAGAGATATGGTTCAAGGTCATTTTGCCGGAAGGTGAAGTATCCGGATCATTGGCGTGCAAGTTATTAAGGCTCGATTATATGAATATATTCTTGCTCGTAGTGTTTATAAAGAACTGTTTAACTTGGACTCGATATATCTATATGATATATGGCATAATATAATATGCTACACTTTCGAAATTACACAGAAAATACATTTGATAGCTTTTTTGGAGAACATTTAGTGATAATGGAGTGCAATATTACCAGTGTGTTGTGTTTAACTGTTTGTCGCTATTCAACCAACGCCATTGCGATTCAACTTCAATATCTGATGCGCCTACCCAATAAATATCATGCGTTGCTGAAAACAAACGATAATAAAAGTTATTGTCCTCTTGATATGCTTCCGAAGTATACCGAGTTTGATATTTTACTCTTATTTTGTCACTTGAACATATCTTTAAATAAAGGTAAAGGTCCTTAATATGAACAAATAATGATCACCTGGCATCTTCAGCATCTGTCCTCGGTTAAAGTCGAATTCTTGGTCTGTTTCTATCTCTACGAGCTCTGATCTGAATGCTCTACATTCAGCCTGTGTAAAAGAACTAAATCTGTGTTAGTACATTTGCAAAAGTGTAGTTAATTATGAATGGACATTGTTACCTGTTTTCCAAGACCGCCTATAGTAATATTCACCATAATTGGTGGCATATCAGAAGTGGTAATTAACTCTGGTGGACCGAATTAGTGTTATGAAATATCTTTCGTTCACATGCATTCATATGCACTTACTCACTTTTTATGAGATCAGCAGGGTGAAACTATGACCCAAGACCTGACCCACGAGATGACCTGACCTGACCTAGGCTAACTGCGGTGGTCAGGTCTTGTCTCCGAATGGCTTAGGCCGAGGGACATTATTTCACCATGTTGACCTCATTAAGAGCGGTCAATTGTTTTATCATACCGACAATAAACTGTGAAATTTATTTTAATAAAAGCAAAAAAATAAAAATAAAAAAAAAACGCTTCCGTTTTATTCAATCATGATCTGATTAAGTATATCACATGATAATTTCTTAATTTATCAGTTGATACCGACGTATATACTATTTAGTGTAGAAATCGTCTGTAGTTGACTACGGGATTACAACTCATAGCAACGTGACTTTACTTAGACATGGTCCCCCGCGAAAACCCAACGCGACGTCAATAGTTCTGGCAATGCCGTAACGTAATCCAACATAGTGCTCGTAGCAAGAGAGTTCAATTATCTTAATTTGTTGATATTATTACCATATTCCGTGGCTTAAGTTTCAAGTTATCATAAAACTATTCATTAGTTCTTGTTCTTTGGGAAAACACATGTGATGCGATGTACCAAATTTATTATGGATAGATTATAACATCTATAATCTATAACATTTTAATGGTATTGTAAAATATGCCAAATTGTTTCTCCTTCCGACGACTGGTTCTACCTTAGCTTTTTCGGCTCAGAATTTCATCTAAATGAATCTCTCGGTGTTAAATAAACTACATACCAAGTAGTTTTTTTGAACACTCAGTATATTTTCTCGTGTATGACCGTCTCTTTCCTTTTAAATTTTATTACAGTTTGTCGCTCGACATACTCCTTCACCTCGATTCATTTGCGATCATTACATTATTAGACTTTGGATGACGTAGAACACGATTTTTCATCTGACGTCATTTTTCAAAATGTATATTTCAGTTAAAGTCCGTATCGCTAAAGGTACAACGAACTAAACTTTGTTTTAAAAAAAATACCTCACCACTTGAATATATCGCGGTCAGGAGTAGCGGTCATATTTATGATTGACCGGTCAATACTTCGTGCCCGGGAAAAAAATCGGTCATTAATAGTTATGTGACACAGAGACGAGCCATCAGCTACATTTAATGTTCCGTCATCAACCAATCAGATTACTTCATTCTAACTCTAACTGGGGGTATAACAACATCTTTCAATTACAAATTTACCTTTATAGGGATCCCTCAGAATGAAACATTTTAAACTTTGTATTTCAGTTGTGTAATTGTTCAATAATACGTGTGTAAAAATGGCGTGTTATACATGTATTCATATAGGTATTGAATATCCATGGCCACAGGATAATTGGTCGCTGAAAACAGTTAGTCTCCAAGACAAAAATACATCCTAGCTTTCCTGACTGACCGACTGAATTAGACGACTTCCCGATTTATATGACTTCAATGTATCGTCTCAAAAATGCTCCAAAATGCTTTTTGTCTTATAAAGTTGATTCTCATTACACCAACAATCCAGACGTTTCATCTTCCGGGCGTAATTTTCTAGGAACAGCATTTACAAGTGTATCATTCAGCCATATTTTCTGTTTATCCGGACAATCCACTTTTACAACAAATATTTACTTTTCATTCCAGATTGTCCCAATTATTCGGACAGTGAATGACCGACCAGTGTCACCAATCAGCTATTTTTTCTAGACCAATTAGTATGAAATAAAATGTTTAGAATAGATAAGAAAACACATCCTGTTTACAAGTAATAATGATCTTTTATCAATAACAAAAACCTAGTTGATAAGTAGATAAGTTGTGTAACTAGTTTTTAGGGTTATTTTTCCTTTATCAACTTTTTACGACCAAGCAAAGTGCAGGTAAATATGAAGGCAGGTAAGTGAAGCTTTGGTCTAATGGTAATTTTCCACATTTGTGACTTGTATTATGTAAGGCAAGAAAACACAAATGAAACACTACCTGGCCTGTTTTATTTAAAATCTGTAATATCGGAATGTCTAGTCAGGCATTTGAGTTTTTTTTCAACAATTTCTGAGTCTTTCCCAACTTTTCATTACTTTGATCTTAGTAAAAGTAAAAGTATTCATTTACATTGTCACAAGTACATTGTATTTCTTTCGAATTGAATCATAATGAACTGAGTTCAGAATATCACTAAAAAATAAATTAAAGAAATCTTATAGGCATATTTGATACCGAGTGGCCCACATACATGTATTATAATTTTTGAAAGTCGAAAATAATCCGGACGCTTCATTAATCCGGACGATTTGCCGGGAACAGTTGTCTCGTTAATAATGAGGTTCTCCGATATAAACCACCTAAATTAATACAACCCTTTATATATACAACCTATTTCGATCCTTCCCTTAAAACACTGTCTCGTAGAAAAGTCCATTTTAGATACCATAAACGTCGTGAAAAGTGTATTTACCACAGCCTCACCCCAGGACTCTTTTTCGTTCGTGAACATGTAACAGGAATTTTCAAATCGAATCCAACCATTTCGACAAGAAGATGATATAGAACCTGTAATTAATAATAATAATAATAATAATAATAATAATAATAATAATAACAATAATCATTATTATTATTATTATTATTATTATTATTATTATTATTATTATTACAATTTTGTAAACAACGGTGAAACAATCGGTATTGCACACGTCAGGTAGCACGCGACCGACCATATTATTATTATTATTATTATTATTATTATTATTATTATTATTGTTATTATCATAATTATTATTATTATTATTATTATTATCATTATTATTATTTTGTTTTTATTATTATAATTATAATAATTATAATTTTGTAGACAACGGTGTAACAATCGATATTGAACACGTCAAGTAGCATGCAACCGACCATATAATGCTACTACAACCTCACACCCCCCAACCCCTCCCCCC
>JACSZP010004388.1:0-14110 GCA_016161895.1 Pinna nobilis | reverse complement strand
TGAAAGTTCATGGATTTATTCATATGTTTTCTAAACACACATCACAGCAAAGATCAGTGGAGCAAGAGTGACCTACTAAATATCTGATTCTCACCACATATAATACTGCAGAATGCTAACACAAAACACAATTAGCTGATAAGGATTTAGATAACATGTTATAGCTGTCACACCCATAAAGCTAATGGACATAACAGTACGTAGTGAGCCTGGGTCTCATCTTACATGAACTTCGCGTTGAATGAATAAAAATCCATTATAAAGTGCGTGTTTATCATGAATGTCATTTACAATCTAGATGTCCAAGAACATGTATTTCAATTTCAATATCTTTAAACCCTGATTTAACACACAATATGTATACGTGACAATACATCCCTGTATGAAATCAGATATATTATAAAAAAATGAATAAATAAATAAATAAATAAATAAATAAATAAATAAATAAATAAATAAATAAATAAATAAATAAATAAAATAAATAAATGAAGAAAAAAAAGAATGTAATTCTCACACATGCAATGGTTCCAAACATAATATGTGTAGCATTGTTAAAGTATCAACCTAACATTTACTTTACAGTAATGTAGTCCCCTTCTATAGATATGTCTGCTCCATGTTGTAACAGTATTATACTTTCTTCAACCATAGGGTGCTTTTGTGTTGATGAGTTGGATAGAAGACAATGATATGTCTCTATAGGACAACGGCAATTTTCATTATTTCCTAAGGACCCTTGTCCACTGTTGGAAATACTGTATACAGGGCTATTTTTAATTCGTCCACTGACGGTCAGGGCGAAAGGGAAAATAATAAAAAGGGGGTTTATTAGAAATTACACCATTGTACTACATGCAATCATGATCTAGAAAAAATTAACAATATTAATAGGTGAATATGTTTAGAATTTTAATAACTTTTTTGAATGCTAACATTGAATAAATATCCCAGTATGAAATCCTTTCAACATATATTATAAAGTATTAAAACAAAACATAACTGTGTCCACAAGCATTGGTTCCGGGCACAGATTCGTGTAGTTTTGTTGAATCATCAACTTAACTGTACACTAAGTAGTAATGTGTCCCCTTCATTATCTTGTATTGATACGTTTGCCCCATGTTGTAATAGTTCCTTACAAAGTTCTTCCAACATAAAAAATGAAGACATTTCTCCACCTTAAATCATGAAAAAGTAAACAATATTAATTAGTGAATAAAAATTAGTGAATAAGTTTTAAAGTTAAACAACCTTTTATTCAAAACTTAATTATCAAACATTCATATCCCTGTATGAAAATCATTTCGCATACATAATGAAAAATAATTAAAACAAAATATAGCTACGACCAGAAGCATTGGGTTCGGGCACAGATTCGTGTAAAATTATTGAATTATCAACTTAACCGTTTTCTACACAGTAATGCAGTAATGTGTCCCCTTCGTTTTCTTGTATTGATATATCTGCTCCATGTTGCAATAGTTTCTAATAGTTCCCTCGAAATAATAATAAAAAAGTCATGAAGTTATCTGCAACGATGATAAAATGATTGAAAATGGATTTTCTAAAATATATATAAATATGAAAAACTGGCAAAATTGTAAACGCACATATCTAAATAAAAGGAATATATAGTGTTAATATAGACGCATTAACGGAGTTTCTTTACATGCCGTCCCCTCACTCGGTTGACTTATAAAGATGGCCTTGACATCAACATGATAGAGTCCTATCCTTGCGTTTTATTTGACCCTATGTGCCGAACACTCCAAATATTTGCCACTTCTTTGATACTGGCAATTGCAAAATCTTCTGGAGTTGCAGATTGATAATCTTCTCTGTCATCTTCTGTCGTCAACTAATCAGCTTTTGCAACGTTGTCCATGTCAATATCCTGATGAAAGTGTTCTTGAACCATCGTCTCCAATATGTTTCTAGATATTACACGTTAAAGTAGAACGGAGCGACTGGCAAAATTGAGTACATGTACTGCAAGAGGAATGCGGCTCGGCAAACATATCGGTTTCCGACTTATTCTCCTTCCTTTAATAAGACAGGGAATATCCTTGACACATAAGGTCTGATTTACTATCGGGATCGACTTCTAACGCCACTTCTAAAGTGACAGGTTTACTACTCGACTTCGGATACCTAGTTTGATAGGAGAGCGCCGGGGCTTTCAAGACTGATAGCTATGGTGGTACAACGGTCAGACACTGCTCAAGGGTGTATACTTTGGTAAACGTGCGATACCACATTAGCGTCCCCTATACTTCTAAGTCTAAAATCTTTTAACTTCAACAATAAGCTCGTGGAGACTTAATTAAAATTATATTTTTGTTACAATTTAGTTGAAAATATGTATTCTATTCGAATTTATACCGATCATCACTCGAGGCTGATATAATTCCTTAGTGACTCTTGACGCTAATATAATTGCTATGTTCATTCCATCGTTGGATGCTATGTTCATTCCAGTCTGTGGGGGGATCTATATATTGTCCTTGTATAAGAACATTTTTAATTTCTGGGTTATATTTGGGTATTTCTTTGAGTTCATGTTAACCCCTCGGTCATGTATCGCAACATACTCTGGTATATATACTGAAGGACCTGTGTCTAATGATCAAGACGCTGTTACATCGTGTTCATCAATTTCAGTTGATCTAAAAGAATTCCACTCTTGCAAAATAAAATGAAGTCGTTTCACTACGCTTAGGATGGTTAAAAAATAACGAACAATGCTAATTAATAATTATTCCATAAAAGATTTATAAAATTTTATTTAAAAAATCAGAATCATTAAAACCCCGCTTTGAATTAGTTTGTACATACATTATCCAAAAGGGGTATACCTGCATCTACTTAATCTGGCTTCAGACACGGGTCCGTGTACTGTTGTATAATTATCATCTTAACCGTTTTCTACACAGTAATGCAGTGATGTGTTCCCTTTGTTATCTTGCAAAGATATGTCTGCCCCATGTTGAAAAAGTTTCTTCTTAGCATTTGCTGCCTGTTTTATTACAGAATTCGTATAGAAACAAATAAAGTATATCGAGTTTAACATAAGATGATGGCTAATTTCCTTAGCATCACAAGCTTCTTAAAACTAGTCTAGTTAATGTATCTAGTCTAATTGTATGAAGATACAATATTAAAAATTCAATATCATTATAATATTTTGTCTCCAATAAACTATTCTAACGATTTTTAAACTATTAAAATGGATAAAAATGAAATATAAACAATGATGAATACTGGTAAAAAAAATGTAGACACGTACGTAGTCAAAGTTGTGGAACGTCCAACTCTAAAACACATTACTTAGACTTCTGGGGTTTACATAGACACTCTCTTTATCCCTCAGTAGACTAACAAAGATGTCAATTATCTAAGAATGATTGACTCCCTGTTCTCAAAAGATTCAACCCTTGTTTATTTAGTGTGGCAATTTGCTACAATTGAAACATTTGCCATTTCTCTGATACTGGCAATTGCAACATCTTCTGGAGTTGCGGATCCTTTTCTGGTGTCCTCGGTCGTCTTCAATATCCCAGCTGATGCAACATTTTCCTTGTCAGCTTCCTTTTGAAAGTGTTCTTGAACCATAGTCTCCAGTATGTTTCCTGTTTTTGAGTTGTCAGCGGAGAATGTCAAATGATCTTGGCGGCGATTTTACATCAGTTTTTACTATTCATGCTAATGTGACCGAGCGTCCTTTCTGCGGCCACTAAAGTTTTGTACACTTTTACTATATTCTATGTAAGTTCTGTTGTGCATATAAGTAGTCACAAATACAGAAGAATATATACTGTACAACGCGTAGCCCTTGCCTCTATATTGAACGTTGGGTGAACAGCTCTACCCGACATGGTCAGTTCGAACCCGAGACAAAGACTTCACTTTTATTTACTAAACAAAAACTATATACATATAATGCAGAGAAAACCTAACAAAGAAAAACTAATTAAACCTAAAAATGAAAGTGCCACTAATTCTAGGACAACTTAAGAGCACTGGGTGTCAGTATAAGTTGTTTACCCGTCGGCTTTACTAAGATAGTTATAAAAACATAACATTGCCTAATGGAATTTACTTAAACCATTAGAGAAATCTATGTAGAGCAGATTTCTCCTTGTCATACTTGTACCATATTAAATGTATACCGTAACCTAAATTATACTTAAATCTTTCATTCCTTGATGTATCGCAATAGACTCTGGTATATTTACTGGAGGAACTGTATCTACTGGTGAATATGCTGATACACCGTATACATCAGTTTACTCCTCCTAGGCACCTGATTCCACCTCTGGTGTGTATAGGGATCCGTGTTTGCCCAACCTTTTATATATCTAATTTATAGTCATTATCAGATCGATCATGTTTGCCACCTTACCTTTGATCTATGCAAATTCAACTCTTGCAAAGTAAGATGTGATTATTTCACTACGCGCGATATACAATATTAAGTAAGTGTTTTTCAATTATTTTGTTTTTAAATATTTGAATATGGTTCAATTCAGTTATTTGCAAAATTGTTGATTGCATACACTAGTAAAATTGAACGCGACATCAATATTTTTTACATTCTTTTTATATCTATGAATATTGCATTTTGCACTATCTTTCTCTCTTGTACATTGACTGTCACAAAAACAAATTATGAATACTGGCAAAAATGTGAACAGTTACGTATTCCAGTTTGTGGAATGTCTAACTGAATACATTTTACCTAGATTTCTGGGGTTTAGCCAGACACCTTATTTTTATCATTTTAGTGGCCTCTCTCTCTCTCTCTCGCCAGAGATTACAAGAATCCAAAAATGATTGAATATCTGTTAAGAAAAGATTCAACCCTTATTTATTTAGTTTGACAATTTGTGTAACATTTGCTATTTCTATGATACTGGCAATTGCAACATCTTCTGGAGTTGCGGATCCTTTTCTGGCGTCCTCGGTCGTCTCCAATATCTCAGCTGATGCAACATTTTGCTTGTCAACCTCTTTTTTAAAGTGTTCTTGAACCATAGTCTCCAGTATGTTTCCTGTTTTTGAGTTGTCAACGGAGAATATCAAGTGATGCTGGGAATGACTTTATATCAGTTAACACTCTTCACGCTGGTAAAATGTCATACTTTTTTCCAACTTTCATTCTCTGGATAATCTTAAGAATTTAATTGGTACATGTCATTTACTTCTGGTTATATTAGGGCTTAACCGCATTTATACTTATATATCTAAATCCTTGCTGTATCGCAATAGACTCTGGTATATCTACTGGATGATCTGTATCCACTGGCGAAGATGCTGGTACATCGTATACATAAATTTGTTTACTCCTCCTAGGCACCTGATCCCACATCTGGTGTGTCCAGGGGTCAGTGTTTGCCCGACTACTTTATATGTCTTCTTTATATGAATTATGTGATCCATTACTGTTTGCTCCCATACCTTTTGATCTAAACGAATTCAACTCTTGCAAAGTAAGATGTGATCAGTTTTCAAAATTTTTAGTAGTGATCTCAGTGATGTTTTTTTTTTTTTTAATTTTTGAATATATTGCAAATCTATTATTTGCAAAATTGTCAATTGCAAATACTTGGTAAATGGACCTCGACATCAAAATATTTTGATACTTTTTATATTTATGAATCTTGCATATTATATTTTTCCTATCTATAAACACTATCTTACTCTATTGTACATTTACTTCTGTCAAATAGTTAACCTGCTTTTCTAATCTTTAACATTGCATACTTATTGATATTATTAAAGATGTTTTTTTTTTGGTTTGTTTTTTTTGCTATTTTTTTTAACATTGTCAAGGAAGGTGTTACTCAACTGTATAAAGACCCATTGCGTCTAATAAGTAACATTTTTTAGTTTTTTTAATCTTTATTTTTGTGCACATGTTTTTTTATCTTCTTTCTAAAAATAAATATAAGCACTCTATTCATCTCTATATATTGAACTTGATATGTGCCATCCATCAATTTATTTCAATTTTTAAAAGTGTGATTATATGCCAATATTAAGTGTTATTCCGACTATCATCTTTTGAATTTCCTGACCGATATATATTACATAAATAGTCAGTTTATTTTCACAACACTGAGCGAAAAGTAAAATCCGTGGTCCCGTGCCACAGTATGTGACGGCGCCTTAAAGAACCCTCCCTGCTCTACGGCCATAAGTGCCAAGCATAAGCAAGATGTGTCTTTCTTCACCGACACACGATGATGTCTTCATATAAGTGAAAGATTCTTCAGTGAGGCTTTAAGCAACAACACAACCAAACAAGTTCTACATGTACATGTATACACTGTAGTTTTGCCGAATGTGATAAATGCATGTAGTCATTAATGGTATCTCAGCTACACACTTTTCTGTAGGTTATCTTGTACGCTGCCAGTACATGTATCAATGGTTTAATAGCTACATACTTTTACTGTGTGTGATCTGAATATATATCTGGATTCTTTTACTGTGTGATCTGAATATATATCTGAATTCTTTTACTGTGTGATCTGAATATATATCTGAATTCGTTCCGAATAAACCCATGCAATTCATAATAATTGTTCTGTTGAATTTTTTAATGAGTATTTGTGGGACCGTCGTGGGTCCGACCTCGGGTCATAATTTCACAATGTTGACCTCATAAAGAGTGATTAATTGTATAGAGTAACCTGTGTGGTGATTTCAAATACGAACCACGTTGTAATGGGCCGTCACGGGTTTTCAAATGTCACGGTGTGTGTCTCCATGTTAAAGAGCCCTCCCTGGCCAAGAGCAATTAGTGCAGAGCATATAAGCAAAATCTGTTGTTCTTGATTGGCGTTTCCATATAGGTGGAAAATTATACGTTAAACAATAATACAGTCAACCGTAATGATACTCAATTGGTGTGTCATCGTAATATACCAACCAAGATCATGGCTCAAGATTAATGAAGTAGCTTCGAAAAAAGGTTAATTTTGATAAAAGTTCTGCTCTTTCGGAATTGTTAATTGATAAAAACCTAAATCTACCTTTTTCAGAACCGTGTGTGCGATTGCCAGATGAATAATCAGACCGTCTTTGATACTTATATTGATATCTTGATTTACATCTGACAAGGGCTTATAGAAAAGGTTGACATTAACAACAAGAATCCTTCATATCCGACGAATATTTGCCCAAAATTAACATCCATTGAAGGCGGTCAAAATGGATGACGATGCATCAACAGTCGCAACAAAACGGTGAGGATCTATTAGAAGAGCTTTATTACATAGTTGTTGCATTGTTGTTTAACGTCCCACTCAAGGATACTTCACTCATATGGAGACGTCACTGTGTGCCGGTGAAGGGCTACAAATTTTGCCTATGCTCGGCAATGCTGGCCGTAGAGCAGGGCGGGTTCTTTAACGTGCCAACATCTACTGTGACACGGGACCTCGGTTTTTACTTTCTTATCCCAAGGACAGGGACGGCCAACCGCGGAGTGGCGCTTACGCGAGTCGAACCCGAGTCTTCCGATTCGCAGTCGAACACGCTAACCACTCGGCCACGGAGGCCCCTTATTACATAGTAACATCATTAATAATAGTACTGACGATGTTGACGGTGGCGTTGATGATGATGATGGTGTTGACGATGATGCTGACTGCTGTTGAATAATCAAAACGTGAATAGCCTCCTTTCACTGTTACTTCTGTATATCGTTCGATTACTATCCTTTTTCTTAACAAATTTCTCCTATACTTCTTTAGCAACAACTATCGCTCAACATTTCACCCGGTGACGTCGCCATATCAGTGAAAGATTCTTGAGTGGGGCGTTAAACAACGATACAACAAACAACCAAATATTATTTACATATGTACATAGATATACATTTTCCTTCAGAATTTCACGGAGAAAACAAACTTCATGCTGTGAAATCTTAAACCTAAGAGCGACAAATCTTATCTATTGCTCATTACTACTGACCACTGTGTTGTAAAACGCCATCATACTGGAGAAAATCAATACTGTATAATCGCTTTTATTTACGGTGAATTTAATTTCTTCGCTGTGTTTTTTTTTTGTAAAGAAAAAAGCCGTGAAAATTGATGCCCATGAATTTAATCAGTTTGAAAGTACAGATGTATAAGAAATGGAACGTGCAACTTAGCAAACTTTATTAAGAAAACACAAGTGAAATAATTTACACAGACTTAACACTGATACTTATGAGTATCAGCACTGTTATAGATTAAAAGGAGGGGCCGCCGTTTTACAAATCCAGCAATGGTAAAAGCCGTCTTTGTCATTTTCGTATTTGACATCTCTTTGTTCAAGACATGATAGCCATCGTAGCATTCCAGTGTAAATGAGTGAAGAAGCTATGCGCGAATTTATAAAAAAAGAACCGCGAAAATGATCAGCAAGTTGATGTTACAGAGGTTCCAACAGTCTCGGTTAAAGTCGGCTTTAGGTCCAATGATCTGGTTTGCCGATACGGCCTGTGATTGGGTCGAGTGCTGTCTTGTATATTTCATAACAGTTGTTGGATCGTTCTTTACACAATGATTTTGATTACGGATTACTCCATTTACCTTATCAAGATATAGGGCTCACGGCGGGTGTGACCGGTCAACAGGGGATGCTTACTTTTCCTAGGCACCTGATCCCATCTCTGGCGTATCCAGGGGTCCGCGTTTGCCCAACTCCTTATTTTGCATAACTTGAAGGAATTATGAGATCGATCGATCGCCGTTCGTTACCTTCACCTTTCCACGTGAAATTAAATAATATACTCTGTGTATAAACATGAAGGAATATAATAATAATATATAATAAAACTCATCTGTCTCTGATACCTGAAATTACCATAACAGTCGGGACTGATTATAAAAAATCACATTGTTTGAATTATAATTCCATTGACCTTTGGATCCTATCTGCAACAAATCTTCCGAATGACACATTTATCTAAAGAAGATGAAATTGTTACAAAGAACAACAGATGAACTTAAATTTGATAAAGGTCCCACAATAAAGTACATATGATAGATATTTTAAACGGGAAAGAGAAGCCGATACCATACGATATAACCCGTAAAATCCAATGTCCTCTCAAGCGAATTATCCTTGTGTCATTTCACTTGATAAAGGCCAAGGGATCAAAAAAAGTTGAAACCAGTGTATTATTAATTTTTTAAAATCTTGAAATATAGCCTACCTTTTCTGTTGTCGTTCAATTTTATACCCTTTTATTATATTTTTCGGAGGGAGGTTGTTTATATGTTACTTGTTCTTGTTTTTGCATAATGTCCGTTATGTTTTCTGCAAAATAATGGATACAGTATTATCAATGAATTTACTTATCTTTCTTTTTTCTTTTCTTTTTTTTTTTTTACTATAAGCCAAGTGTTAATCGAGAAGGTTTTATACGTAACAACAATAACACTAACTAAAGGTACCAGCATACTACGCTTTTATGTAATAGTTAACACAACGCCTTGCTGGTATTCGGTTATATGAAGTAAGTGAGACGAGGTCGTAGGAATCAACCGATAGTCGTGTAGCAACTAGAAGTTGTAAACAGGCCATGAATTTGAACTTGATCGGTATCCCAAGAGTCCCGTAATGAAAATTTGATGTTTACAAAACATGCTAAATATGACAGAAATACGAATAAAACGTCACAGATTATATTTTACATTAGAAGCAATAGTATTCCGTTTACGTCACAAGGGGTAAAAAGATACATTAAAGCCCCCCCCCCCCCACCCTCCCTGGGATCAGCTTTGTCAATACATCACTTCGTATATTTCAGGAGAGATGTCGTAGATCTATGGTCAGCATGTTCGCTTTCCGATGATACAGTCGTGGGTTCAAACCCGAACGGTGTACTCTGGTGGCCTTTTCTGCTCTTCGAATGAGACAGCAAAAAAAAAAAAAAAAAAAACTGGGATCACGACTCACGGTAGGCCTAGGTGCTGGCATGTCGAAGAAACCTCACTGATCAATGGTCGTCAGTGTCGGGCATTGGCAAAATTAATAGCCCTACAGCGGAAAATGACGACGTCTTAGTTGGAGCCTTCGAGTTGTTAAATAATTATATAAGAACAACGACAAAATACAATTAAAACCTTGCAAAAGAGGCAAACTCACTAGTTAGATAAATTCATGTCAACCACTTGGGCGTTATCAAAAATGAGGCTCGACTACATATTTTCGTGGCTGAGTGGTTAGCGTGTTCGATCGCGAATCGAGAGATCCGAGATCGAGCCGCGTACACCCCTCTGCGGTTTGCCGTCCCTGATTTTCGGATGAGACAGTAAAAACTGAGATCCCGTGTCATAGTTTACAATTAATCATTCTTTATGAGGTCAACATGGTGAAATTATGACCCGAGGCCGGACCCACGAGGTGACCTGACCTGACCGAGGTCAACGGCTGAGGTCAGGTCTGGTCTCCGAGTGGGTCCGGCCGCGGGTAATAACTGATCACTCTTAATGAGGTCAACAAAACAACTGATCACTCTTAATGAGGTCAACGTGTTGAAATTATGTCCCTCGGCCGGACCCACTCGGAGACAAGACCTGACCTCGGCCGTTGGCCTTGGTCAGGTCAGGTCACCTCGTGGGTCCGGCCTCGGGTCATAATTTCACCATGTTGACCTCATTAAGAGTGATCAATTGTTTTATTATACCGACAATAAACTGTGAATTCATATTTTCATACAAAAGCCTTCCTTTTTCTTAACTCATACTCTGATATAGCAAAATAGGTCAAATCTTTTCTCTTTCCCTCGACTGACTCGAGCTTTGTCTCAATTTATTTAGCCTAAAAATGGGCAATTTTGTATTTGTTTTGCTTAGAATTTCATTGACAATAAATTTATCGGTGTTTAGTAAATTACATACCAAGGAGTCTTTTCCAACACTCATTTTTTCCCCTCTTGTTTCCGTTTGCTTGCAGTTTGTCGCTCGACATTCTCGTTCTTCTCGATTCATTTGCCATGTTTACATTAGACTTCGGATGACGTAGAACAAGATTTTTCATCTGACGTCATATTTCTAAATGTAGATTTCAGTTATAGTCTGTATCGTTAAAGGTAACGAACTAAACTTAGTTCTAAAAAATACCCCGTCATTTGAAAATATTGCAGCGGTCAGGAAAAGCGGTCATTAATATTATTGACCGGTCAATACTTCGTGCACGTGGAAGAATTCCAGTCATTACTAGTCATGTGACACAGAAACGAGTCATCAGCTTCATTTATTGTTTAGTCATCAACCAATCAGAATCTTTCATTCTAATTGGAGGTATAGTAATAGGTGTTGACACGTAAAAGAACCCTCCCTGCTCTATGGCCAGCAGTGCCGAGCATAGGCAAAATCTGTAGCCCTCCACCGGCACACGGTGACGTCTCCATATGAGTGAAATACTCTTGAGTGGGACGTTAAACGACAATACCTTACCATTCCCATACATATTTACCCTTGGAACGTTTTAATTTGCAAGCCTCAAATTAAATATTTGAATCCTCTGTTGTTGATTTCTTTTTCCAGAAAATGGTGTACAGAACCTGGTAAAAGCAGCAGTGGCAGTTAAAGAAAAAGCATATTGTCCGTATAGCAACTTCCGTGTAGGGGCAGCTGTAATGACAAATGACGGCACCATTTACTCTGGTAATTTATAATCAAATCATGTGATTCCATTGGGATCTGACAATATCCGGTCTCTCCGTGGACTGCTCGAAGAAGACCTATTATAAGTTTTACGTTGAGAAATAATATGATAAAGTTTTGATTTTCAAATAGCTAATTTTCTATCTATGGTTTTTTGTATGATGAATGGATAAAAACCGAATGACGGGTCGATTGTTATAAAACAACCTCTGTCAATAACCTATTAAATCAGGGGTGATGGGTGTCCGAGTAGCGTAGTGGTTAGCACACTCGTTTCTCACCAATGCGACCCGGGTTCGATCCTCGGATCTGCCTAGGTAGTATGCGAGATGGTATGGTTGGTCGCCAGCTCGGACACTTGGGTTTTCTCCGGGTACTCCGGTTTCCTCCCACAGCAAGAACCCTCGCACGCCAACATCAGCGCCAACGAGAGACATTAATATAAGTTATTTGAACTTGTTTGTTAATCGTTGTAAAATAAATAAAGTTTACACTTTTAAATCAGGGGCTACGGAAAGGTCCATTTTGTCAATACAATTGCAAAGTCCGATTTGTCTCATGGTATGATGTCTCAATGGGATTGTCTTCTGAGGCCCCAGTAGCTGAAGGGTTAGAACACTGCGCTTGAAACTACATGTACTGTATTTAGATTTTTAGTTCTAGTCAATGTGGGTCCGAGTCACTTGCATTTTCATGTATAAATACATATACAAGCGTCTGGCTATTTTTTAGTCAAAGGTTGATAAAACTTGCAACTGGCTTAGTGATTCATGCAGCCGTGTTGTGTTTTTGAAACAATCTGAACTCTTATTCAACATGTGATGTGTATCAGCTTCTTTTTACATAGACTCTGCATTCATGAGATGTTTATTTACTTTGTAGGTTCAAACGTGGAGAATGCATCATATGGGCTAAGCATGTGCGCTGAACGTGTGGCGATCATGAATGCTGTATCACATGGTCACACCAAGCTTGTGGCTGCCGCAGTCTCCTGGTAAAATACTTTGTACAATGTAGTAGACGAAGTTGTTGATGTCGTTTTTGTGCTAAATATTATCGTCCTACGGAAGAACCTGTTTCTAATATGGAGGAATCACTAAATACATGTGAAGGAAACGGGGCCGACGTGGTCTAGTCATTAGCGTGTTCGACTTCGAATTTTGAGGTCTGGAGTTCGAGCCCAAGCCACTGAACGGTTGGCCGCCCCTGTATTTCGGATGAGAAAGTAAAAACCGAGGTCCCGTGTCACAGTAGGTGTTGGCACGTTAAAGAACCCTCCCTGTTCTAAGGCAATAGGCAAAATTTATCGCCCTTCAACGAAACACGGTGACGTCTCCGTATAAGTGAAATATTCTTGAGTGGGACGTTAAACAACAATACAACCAACCAACCAATATAGTTTTAGCCTATGGGTAGGAAGGCGCAGCGTGGTAATAAGCCGACGTCAGAAGCTAAACAATGAATTCATTTATCTAATATTCACAGTGTCAAAATCTACGACTTTCTTACCCTTTACACAACAATTTCATAAACAAAATTGAAAGACAGACTTATTGGCATCATCGATGACTGTTTTTTTTTTCTTCAAAAAAGTGACCCATGAAAACTTAAGTATTTTTGTCATTCTTTATCATGACATTTACTTCATCAAACACCCCTCCGATTCAATACTTAAGTAAAAGGAAGTTGACATAAGAGGACCCTGGGGTTTCTTATAAACAATTTATATGTGTTGTTTGGGGACCATGTCTTTCAGCAAGCCGTCAAAGTTCTAATTGAACCTAATTACGCTCCTTTATAAGCAGACCTGTTCCTCTACTCATATGAAGCAGACTTCATTCCAAAACTTCTGCATCAAAGGAAGGAAAAGCTAGTTGTTGCCTTTGATTTCACATTTACATATATAATAGACGTTTTGTCAATTAATAATGACAATTTTTACACGTATGTGAATGTAATGTGTCCAAAGAAAAGGGAAATTAACCCTTGTAACACTACAGACTATAATAGACCAATCTAAGACAATAGAAAAGGACATGTCATGTAGGTACTTAGGGGTGAAAGGGTTAAAGACCGCATCAACCAGACACGCTTCCAACTCCTTTATTTTACTTTCCATAGACGCCGTCTTGAAATTAACAAACGATTTGTACATCAACGTGATGATTTCGGCTTTCCGATCGTCAGCTTTCCATATTTAACCCCAAAACCCCAAGTATCATAATGGTATGCTCTTTTCTATTGTCTGAGACCAGTCCATTATGGTCTGTGATGTTGAAAGGGTTAAGTAATAGTTTTTCTTTGCCAGCCGTTCTTGTTGCTCTGTGTTTAGTTTTGTACCCCCATCCCCCCCCCTCTCTGTCTTCTGGAAGTGATGTTGTCTGTCTTTCCATTTTTTAGGTCACCTGAGACGAAGTCTCAAGTGACCTATTGCA
>JACSZP010004385.1:1401-18846 GCA_016161895.1 Pinna nobilis | reverse complement strand
AGGGGTAAACATAACCCACCATTCCTTGCGTTAAACGTTGTCATAAATGTAAAGGTTATTTCTCTTTCTGAATATTCCCGTCAAATACTGTTGTGGCCGGACCGTGGTTTAAACTCGTGCCATTAGCATGTTAGTCAAGTTTTGTTACCATTGTATCAAAAGTTCAAACGGCTAAGATTAAGGCTCTGTCACCCTTTTCACAAAGAATCTTACGATAAAAATCACTCATAGTCGTAAGTACATGGAATTTTATTATTGTTTATTTGACAAATTCTAAATATAAATAAATGAATACGATCACAAGCTGATTTATACCATTAATCTAAATCAAATTTTATCACAATTGGTCAATTTTATGGTAAAATGTACAAACTATGGTCAAATTAAATATCGCTAACTTACGATTACGCGTGATTTTGATCGTAAGATTTTTAGTGAAAAGGGCCCCAGATACTGTCTAGACCAGCCAGGGAATTGAACTTTGAAGGTTAACTTGTATTGTGCTCGTCGATGCAGAAGTCAGGATGAAAGTTCAACACTATATAGATTTACTGTAGTGTCAATTTGTACAGCTGTTCGTACTATGGAAAGGACTAATACTATTTATATTGCTGTCTGGAATACTCGTACGATCCCACTGACACCGGACGGCTAGCCCTGAATCTAGTCTAATCAAACTAATATTACGTTATGATGTCATAGCATACTTCCTCCAAAGGTAAAAAGTCACCCGTGTCAATCAAAACCTGCTAGCCTCTATACAGTAGTTTGATTCTGCAGACGACGCAACACATTTCCTACTCAATCACATTTTCGTTTTATAAGTTAGGACACTTTATAACTACATGTATATGTATTTTGAATTACTTTTACAGATTTGTGAGTGAGACGACCTCATGGGGAGAATCTATGAAGTCTATTTTGAATATTAGACCAGACAGTGACCTAAGACAGTACTGGAGCTTCAGGAAGTTCCCTGGTGAAATAATGAATACAGGTAAATCCTACATATAGAAAGACGTAAAAAATAAATTGAAATCGTGCCAAGAATTTAAACGACCAGTTTTTAAATCTGCAGGTCAAGTTATGTAACAGTTAGACAGCAGATCATATAGCATCTGTGTATACCTTGCGCCGAGTTGATACTGCTACGTGTTTACGTGGGACAGCCATTACATATGGTTAGCGGGGCCTCCGTGGCCGAGTGGTTAGCGTGTTCGACTGCGAATCGGAAGACTCGGGTTCGAGCCGCGTAAGCGCCACTCCGCGGTTGGCCGTCCCTGTCCTTCGGATGAGACAGTAAAAACCGAGGTCCCGTGTCACAGTAGGTTTTGGCACGTTAAAGAACCCTCCCTGCTCTACGACCAGCAGTGCCGAGCATAGGCAAAATTTGTAGCCCTTCGCTGGCACACGGTGACGTCTCCATATGAGTGAAATATTCTTGAGTGGGACGTTAAACAACAACGCAACAACAACAACCTATAGTTAGCACATTTCCCTTCTTATCTACGCCACACTGCAGTTGGCTGTCCCTGTCATTCGGATGGATGAGACAGTAAAAATCGAGATCCCGTGTCACAGTAAGTTCGACGCGTTAAAGAACCCTTCCTTCTCTACGACCATACATGTAAGTGCCGAGCATAGGAAAAGTGTATCGCCCTTCACCAGCACGTACACGGTTACATATCCATATAAGTGAAGGATTCTGAAATGGGACATTTTTAAAATAACAATACCATCAACCAACTTGTTTACAGACTAAGATTCTTCTCTATAACTGTCATTGGATGAGTGTATAGCTTACCGACAAGACTTTGGTGAATAATAAGTCACAATCGTGTGACATATACACCTGGTTCGAATCAGTCTCCGTCCAGTTCTGATTATCTAGGAAAGCATGCTAATTGTTTTTACCCATATACATGTACAATTGTAGCCGGGAACCCTACTCGTATACGACGAAATATGACGGGAAGTTTGGCGAGCAAGGCGTATACATGTAGTACAATGTAATAATAAAAAAATGGTTAAATGTTCTTCACGCTACGTAATGAAAGCTATATTTTACGTACTTTTTCATGATTTACTTTTCATTGCTTGAATATTTCAAAATTGCTTATTAATTGTCAGCTTATCAATTTTCTTCTATTCTTAGGTGTAAGCAACACAAGACCTACAGAGGACACACATTATCTTTTCCAAACAGCCACTTGGTGAGATTTAATCACCCGAGGAACCTTTTACTGAAATCCATTTGAAATCCGTTTATCCTGCGTCATGAAGACATTCAGGATATTTTGCTGTTGTTTTTTTTTTACTGCGTAGAGTATTTATCACAAGCTGAAGGTGATTGAGGAGAATTGCATTAAATGAAAGTTAAACAATTTGAGTGTTTGTCACATTTTTGCAGTATTGGCTAATATTGCTGTATACAACATTCGCTCCAGAAATTATCGGTTTCGAAATGAAACGAAATGGTACTTCAACAATTTTTCATAATACATTCTTGTGAAATATAATAAGTGAATGTAATAGATGATAACACTGTCTTTACATAAACAATATATTTATATCTCTATTCCCGATAGATAGGTTGCATTAGCATCAATTTTTTAAGAGTTACTTCCCTATGTCAGCCATGTTGGGGTCAGATTGGAGTTTTTTGTTCATTGTTATGCCAAATTTGAAGGATTTGTAACACAAAGTTTGTCTTATTTTCGACCCAATGCAGGTATATACGTAAGGGAGGAGACTTTATGAGTTGTGTTAACATAGTAAATATTCAAGGAATAACCGAGTAAGCAGAAAAAAGGATCAGTAATTTGGTTGGTTTATGCATGAAATATTCTTAATGGACCCCAAGATGGCTGACAAAGGGAAATAACTCAAAGAAAATTGATAATATTGAAACCTGATTTTGGGAATTTAGAAAATAATTCTGTCGGTTGCTACCGGTACTCTATGAAAAACACTAGTCTGAATTTTGACAATTAAAAAATGTGTTCCGGTACTCTTTGGTAAATACTTAAGGAAATGTCTAATCGGAAAAGAGCAAGTTTTCAGTGCCGACATAAAGTGTTTCGTCTCAGGAAGAATCGGTCCGTGTGAGAACCAGAAATATGCNNCAGCTCTGTACCGAGAAGATTTGATTTTCTGCATTGGTTTCATTGCTGAATAAAATAGATTTGCCTAATATATGCCTTGTCTTTATTCAACGTTGGTGAGAAATGGTCATCATTACGACGTAGGAGTAGGCCTCCAACATCGAGAGATCACAACCTCCAGACTTCCACTGTAAAAATAAAAAAAAAACTTGCTATATAATTGGGAATAAATGAACAACGACACTGCGATCTCATTATTGGCAATAAGGATAATATAAATTATAACAGTTGCAACTAATATAATATGTAAATGATACTGTCTCATTTGTTTTCATTGATTCGGTTACAAATTGTGAAAATAATATATATTGATATATCAATTGGTGATCTTTTCTCGGTAAGTATTTTCCTGATAAACACCTCGCTTTTCCTCCTATTAAATTTTCGCTTGTCTCAACTACCCGTGACAATATACTGTTAAAACCTCACGGTATGGATATCATCTTTGTGGATATTTTGCCATCGAGGATACACATACAACTTTGATAGCCTGTGTTTTAGCTTCTTGATATCAAAGAAACAAGTTAGCTAATGCTGGACAAGTTTCAACTTTCACGCCGTTGTTTATCACAGCAATACATAGGGTCCGTTATAAATAATGTAACCTTGACAGTTGACTCTGAACATTGGCACAAATGTCAAAACATAATGTAATCAGGGCTATAATGTTCATATTATGACATATGCACGTTCGGTATAACAGGAGACAATATCAATTTTTCACAGTAGATGCACGATTGATAAGTTCCTGCATGAACACGTAAGTGATCATTTCAATTCATATTCATGGAGCGATGAAATTTGAAATGTTAACAGGGAACAACTCCTTCCGCACAATTGATCCGTTCCCCTTCGGACTTTGTAGTTATTCTTAATGTCGAATCTATAACCATTCCCTTTTGTCGTATTTCCCCTGACTCCTGTAGAATTTATCCACTTACACTTTGAGTTAAAGACACCAAAAATAAAGAAGTATAAAATTTGCCAACGTCATAAAGATGATCTGCTTTTGAAATGCATTACCCAATCAAAAATAGATCCTGAATTATAACGTTGTCAAAATTTCATTTTGATGACATATCTAAAATTTTGAAATTTTTATGGCATATCAACGACAGCCTGCAAAAGTTTGCAGTAAATGCTTGTATGTCAATCATAAAGATGTACTTGCTGTTTGCATTGTTTGTACATCATAGTTGTCCACATAATAACAAACTCGTTAGTGAATGATGACATAGACAGTTGTAACGGAAGGAATATTGTTCAAAGTTTGAGTTGTATTGTTTTGTTTGATGTTTTGCTCCAGAACCTTTCACACGTGTGGAAATGTCACGGAAATCAAATTTTGGCGTATGCTCAGCACTTAGAGTATTGAAATTAATTGTGTCGATACCTGTGGTACGGGACCTCGTTTTCCTGTCTTCCAGATGAGACATGTTCCCTGGATCCCATGGTATAGAAGATGTGATATCTGCTATGGATGTACGATGACCGGAAAGGATAGTATCCAGAATTTTCATATGACGATTTATAACTAGAGGTACACCTTTCTGATCCAGAAACCAACCGGATGTTCTCACAATCACAAATACACTACGCATTTTTACTCATGTTTACCCAATATCCAAGAATTGTTCACTCTTGAAATAGACCACACATGCATTGTGCTACTTGTAAATAAAAATCACACCCTCATTTACAAAAAGGTATCGGATTAACTACGTAGTACACTTTGAAACGAATATCCACCAATAACAGAATTCCGTTGAAAGACTTTGATAGATATTTTGTGACACTGTTTTATTTTCATAGTGTTTTAAATGTAGGAATGAGCATTATTCCTCTGTAGTGCTAATCGCGTGTCTGTCTCTTCCTGTCTATAGATCCTCCATAAACTTACACATATAGACCATATTCTGATACAGTATTTAAAGTAATGAAAGTATTCATTTTAACCATAGTCGTCGGAGAAAAAAAAACCAAAAAAACTTGTTTCCCAGTTGAGGTCGTTTACAGCACAATGCGTAATTTGGTGTCTCATGTGGTCTCGGTGAAAGGATGATTAAACTCTATACAAATACCGGATTTTGGATTGAATAGTTTGCGCTTTATTCATAAAAGTGCACACGGTCACCTGCAGAATTAAGATCAGGAAGTAAAAATAAGAGATACTACGTCTATAACAAATGCGAAACAGTTAACTTGTTTACCGGTGATTGTAAGGAAGGGACATTAAAGAATCAGAAGGGGTATGTAGATTCTGCAGTTTATGATATGGGACAAATGTTTAACAATATTTGGTACATGTGCAGGCAAAAAAAAGTGATTGAAGTTATCTTTATATTTAGACACATGTATACAGGTGGTCACAAAAAATCACACGGTTATTTACAAAAAAGTATCGGATTAACTACGTAGTACACTTTTAAACGAATATTCACCAATAACAGAATTCCGTTGATAGACGTTAATAGATATTTTGTAACACTGTTTTATTATTAAAGTATTAATATCTAGTGAGTGGTTTGTAAAATTAATTTGTCTCTTGCATGTTTGATTTCGTCTTTCTGTCATTTACAGAATAAAGAAAAATGAGCTACGAAAAAGAATCACAGGATCAAAAAGGTAGGCACCTCAATATCGTCATCCTTGTCATCTTCGTCGTCGTTTTTCATAATTTTATAATAATAATGATGATATTGTGATGATAATAGCAGTAATAATTAAAATATTATTAATAAAGATGATTATGACTATTATGATCAATATTATTATTATTATTATTATTATTATTATTATTATTGTTGTTGTTGTTGTATATTTTTTTTTGTAGTAGTAGTAGTAGTAGTATTTTCATTGTAATTATTATATTATCATCATCATCATTATTGTTATGAAATTATTACCATCATCAATACCATTCTCATCACGATCATTTTAATCATTCGTGTTGATATTTGCTATCATTAATTTTTGCAATTTTAAACAATGAGACCAAAAATGTGGCCTTCCTCCAGGTGAACAAAGCAATTATCAAGCTTTGATACACATAACTGCTTTTAAAGTTTAAAAAGTGCATTGTATTGTTCTTTGGCCAAAGTAGTCAATCAAAGCTTTGTATCAATAAAAAATTTAGAAACACAGGTTAAAGAAATAATATTCTATCAAAAATGATACACGATTTATCGAATATCATCATGTATCACAGATATGCTATTGAATGCTACCACTCACAGCAAACAGAAACATAATACACCTGTGAAATTGTAAATGTGGCACACCCATATCTAGACGAAGAGAACGTCGTTATATTAAATATAGATTTGATACCTGTTTACCAGAACTAACCGAATTTACTAGCGGAGACCTGCGCAGTAGAGCGTACAGAACAGAATACCCGGAGCGGCTACCTGAATATGTTGACAAACGTTTACAATACGTGTGTTTTTACCTTGACATACCATCTGAAGGAAGAAGCAAAATGTGTAAACAGAAAATGCACAATAAAATCATAATACGTCTACTAAATCAAACTTGGCTGTATTTACTAAATATCCTTTTTCTCTGTCTTTTAAGCGACAAAGAAGAGGTCCATACGAAGGCGAGAGTTACAAGGATTAATAGCCCTCATTATCATAGCTATCGGAATAACGATCGGTTTGATTGTGTATTTTGTCCGTATGTATAAACAGCTTTTAATATATATACTTGAAACATTTTGCTGCCATTTCTCATTCGATATTTTTGCCCTAAGACCAGAAGGCAATTTCGATAAACGAGATATTCAGCATACACTGAAGACAAAAACTAAATTGAATAATACATAAATTTACAAGGCTCGAAATTAGCAGTGGTTCGCTGGCCCGTGATCAGTAAATAGTCCATTGGGCCAGTTTTTGAATTGCCTTGTTGTCCAGTAGAAATTCAGAAAAGAAAATGCTCATCAGCATGCTTATATTATGTCTATTTTCCAGTAAATGCATCAACACATCAACTATTCCATTTTATCACATTTCCAAACTAAAATGGTGAAAACCAAGGCTTGGTAAAGTTCTTTTGAGTGTTGTTTTTCTTTCTTTTTTTTCATGTGGGCCAGTAGAGTTTTGGTTTGGGTCAGCAGACTTTTAAGCTATTGGCCCTGTGGGCCACCAAGGAAAACTAGCTTATTTCAAGCCCTTACCGAAGTATTAACATAAACTACATCTGTGGGTGCATGGTATTTCGGAACAAATTGAAGAGGATGTGATTTTTTGTCTTTGTTTTAAAAAAAACGCAAAAATGTCATGATATGATTTAGGGAGGGTAACGTAAAAAAGCATGCGCAATATTTATTTAAAGAAATTGGTTAATAATTATGTAATACCTTCTGTATCATAAAGATGGATACTATAATAATTAAATGTATTTATTTTTTGTTCGATATTTTGCTTTCCTAGAAAATCCACCGGGTGATTCCGACCTTGACCAATCAAAACAAAAGCAATGGACAGGTATATATTTCCTTTACTTCAACGTGTAGTTCACGAATGCTGAAATGGTACAAAGAAACGTAATTTTGTGCAATGAAATTGAAAAAAATAAACATATACATGTACATGTACTTGTAAAATCAAGTTCGAGAAATAGACATATGATACTATACATTTAATGAAATTTATGAAATTGGAATACATTCTTCAGTTAAATTGTCAGGGCTATATATTTTTTTTTACTATTTTATAAAGTATTCATGTTCCCTTTTTTACAATAAAAAGATTACTACAAAGTATAAAAACTTCCTTTACCCATAAGGGAGATATGGCTTCAAATTACCCATTTTCTATTAAGTCAGATTGTACCTGAATTCATTAGAGTAGAGGTATGATTTGTCAAATAATTCATAATATTCTATGCACTTCGGTATTTTATGAACAATACAATGTCATCACCATTAGGAGACCACTATTCAGTGAAGATCGAAAAACATTATTCTGATTAATGCAGTTGTCTTAGATATTTTGACCTACCTTACGAGCTGATTTGAGCGATCAAATTAATGAAACTTCATATGGTAGTGGCAGTGATAACGGTGACCACACACACCATGGATTAGATTTAGAATTAGATGTATCACCGATACAAGGGGGTTCTTCTTCACACACTGATTTTAACTACGTTTATCAATTTAGAATAATAGAATCTATCTCCATTTCCCGATGATGATAGAGTAATCCACTAACCCGATCCCCGCGAGTGTCAAGTTAACTTAGTCCCATGTCGAGGCTTGCCGAGACATGGACCAGTTAACTTGACACGAGGGTTAGTGGATTCTCGGTCATCACCGGGCAATAGAGATTGATCATTTTTCTCCCATGTATTAATCTTTTTTCAGAGAGTTGATCTGCTTTAAAACTTGTCTAGTAATAGAACTTCACACAGTAAAAAAGATCAGAAAGCTCACGACGTTATGTCACTTCGCCGTCATTTCCGGCACGGCGCGTGTAGCTTATCATCCACCCCCTGTCGATGATCGATTTACCATTTTGCATTTCCTATAAAGATATCTCAGTGAATATGGGAGAAATTGGGATCAAGGCGGGTCGGAACGGTCTCGACAATGGATGCTTACTCCCCCTTGACACCTGATCCCACAATTACATTGTCAGATATCCGTGTTTGTCTTATCATCACCAAATTTATATAATGCATACTGATTCTTTTGGCGATCAATTCTTTGGTATCTATGACTTTTATATATGTATACACAACAATGGAATTTTTCACTTTCACATGAAAATACATCAAGTTTAAAGCTATCAATGTGAAAATAACAAGAAAACTATACCAACATTTTCCAGTCACTGTGCATATTTGAGTGTTTTGTTTCAGTTATTTAAAAAAAAGAAATCAACCATAGCGGAAAAGTTACCGAACTGGACATGCAAGAGGAGGTTAAGTAACGATAACATGATAGTAACAATAACAAAATAAAAAAGTATCATTTGGTCATATTTCAACGATTGGATAAATTGCTTTTTCTAAAATTCATTCATGGCATTTTTTCACGATGAAGCCAGGAGTAATATTACACAATTATGGTGATGCATTTGAATATTTTCATAGTTGTAGAGGTTGCAACCCAAAACGGTATACAGTCACTTATCAACATGCGTAATGCCCAGTATTCTTGGGAAGCGAGACAAAATGCCGAGGCTATCATGGCGTTGCGCTTGGGGAATACATCCCAGTTTCCATTGAGTGATAAAGACTTCCTCTTGAGCGTACAAGCTATGGAACTGGAACTTCTAGGGGCAGTCAGCAGGTGAGTACCGTAGATGTTCAAGAAGCTTTGGCAAGGAATGACAGAGCTCAGTATAATTAGGATCAGGATAATTTTTCTCACAAAAAATCTTACGATTTAAATCGCTCGTTATCGAAAGTGAGCAGTTTTTCATTTTACCATATTTACTATACTCAATGATAAAATCAACAAGTTCTGATAAATTCTGGTTTACTTGAATTACGTGAATCAGATTGTGACTAAATGTCTTGAACTAAAGTTATGGACTAACAACGTACAAAAGATTTTTATTGTCAGATTCTTTGTGAAAAGGTCGCTCTTTTTTTGGTTTTTTTTTGTTGATCAATAACAATGTAATATTTCCTCAAGGTTGCCTTTCTGTTGTATTATATATGTTCGACATGCCACTTAAAAAACATTCACTTAAACGGTAACTTCACCGAATTAGGGATGAGCTATGAATACCCTTTGCTCGACAATAAAGCAAATAATTAAGTGAAGTTTCTCTCAAGTGGCGACGCCTACTTGATACGGACCGGGACCTGTTTTCATTTTCTCATCTGAAGGACAGGAAAAGTCAGTCTCCTCAGACAGGATTCGAACTTATGATCTAAAGGCGAGTTCACTGACCACGGAGCCATGATGGCTCTCTAGGGACCCTTTTTAAGATAACACCTAATGCATCAGACAAGGCAGTCTAGTTGGTTATGTCTATATACCAAAGTTTCACTTTAAAACAACTTCGAAAACAGCGAACTATTAATAACATAAATGATTTCTTTTTATCACAGTTCTGCAATTGATTCTACATTGTGGGCTCATGGAAAGCTCGGTCAATATGTCACCGCACTAGTCTCCACCTGTATAGATCCTCTGAATTTCTATGACCATGACTTGAGCCAGATTTTGAAGAATCAACTTGCTACATACAAAACATACTTCGAAAGTCAGAGATTTGCATTGTCATGGATGGTTCTCGGACTTTGTACATCAAACGTAGACATAGAAGCTGAGTACATGGACATCCTCGCCGATCATCCCGGAAATTACACATTTAGAACAGGTTTGACTCAAACTGCTATGCAATGACTGGACCCAGTTGCACAATGCATTATTAAGATTTTAACTTGTAATTTGCTAACGTTGTGGTTTAACACTATTGCAGAATTGTTTTGTTGTAAATTACGAGTTAACTAAAAAAATTCTTATCTTAGAGTTACTACAACCTCAAATTTAACTATCAGTAAGTTAATATTAAAATTAATCACGAATTAAACTACTGTAACATTGGGTCCTGTTGTTTAAGAGAGGAAATTGATTGTGCCTGAAAAATAATTTTGCAAAGTCGGATGTCCAAGCAAGAAATTATCTAAAACATGCGAATGTGTTAGATAAATAACATTATTTGTTGGAGATATATGGCCTGTTACAGATAATACAATTGTAATATATGTCATCTACCGTAAACTTTGCATGCCTCACCTTACACAGGGGCCTCCGTTATAGAACTTGTATAATTTTTTACGGATGTCCGTCGGTCTCCTCCCCTGCTAAAATTGCATCTAATCATTTTCTTATCCACCATTTAAAACCAACCGCCACCATATGGCTAACATATTATCGAGTAGGTCGCAAATAAAAACATAAGATCCAGACTTATAAATAAAAAATGCAAGCACAGTAATGATACACAGATGTAACGTATATTAAAGGTACGCAATGGTTTCATTAAAATAAAAATGGTCTTAAGTATGATAATAAAATTTAGGCAAATTATGTTCTTCATCAGATGAGGCATCCATGATAGTAATGGCTTTATCATGCGTGAACAACAGTGCATATGATTCTGCACAGAGAGCTGCCCAGGAATACATTCTGAGCAAAATGCAACCAGATGGGACAATTGGAAACATGATATCCACAGGTCTTGCCCTGCAGGTAAGGATTCACTCTGAGAGAGAGAGAGAGAGAGAGAGAGAGAGAGAGAGAGAGAGAGAGGCAACATAATTTGTTTTGACTGTATGAGAATATATCAGTCAGTACATTTGTATCTCTGTTGTCGAAATTTGAATGACATTGTTTCTATATTTTGTCATGATGCAATTTTATAGGCTATTGAACTTGAGTTTGCATTTCATCGATTGTACTATTAGTGTTAATGTAATTAACTACCTTCAATATATCACAATTGTTTCTAATGATAATTGTATATTTCATTTATTATTTCTTTTGCAATCGATCGAAATTAATTCCATATTCTTAAAATTCATTTAAAACATACACGTAAGTACACATTCTAATTCGAGTTCAGCAACTTTACTGCATATTTTATCTATAGAATATATCAGGTTTAAAAGTAATATATTTGTCATTATTAAAGGCTATGACACGGTTCCAAGCTCACAGTGTTTCAGTCGAAGAGAACATACGAGTGAATCTTGCCACTCAAGTTCTTGGTATGGACATTATTACATAGTTTATATTAATCATTCGTAATCTCTCCATAAACTTTCGTTTAAAGTAACACGAGAATCATAGATCAAATGTTTTTACCTTATACATACTACATCTTACCACAATACTGTTGGATTAAACATTTTATTTCTGAGAAAAATGTCTGGTAAAATGAAGCTCCCAAATTACCGAAACATATCTCTTCTAATGGACAGCACAATTTGTAAAATTGCACATGAGACTATATCCCAACAAATTTCAAGTTTCAAGTTAATTGTTGTACTGTGCGACTGAACTTACTAACCGTGTGTTTAAGGTTCTTCTCAAGAATCTTTCGTCTATATGGAGACGTCACGGGATGCCCATGGAGGGCATCAGATAAAACTTTTGTCTTTTTAGGTCAATTTACAAATGTTGCTACAGCCAATCAGATTCTACCGGCACTTGCAAAGAAGTCCTACGTGGATGTCAGGGACATGTGTCCTAGTGAAGGTATTATAAACAGAGAGAGAGAGAGAGAGAGAGAGAGAGAGAGAGAGTGTGTGTGTGTGTGTGTGTGTGTGTGTGTGTGTGGATTGCTGAGTATTTCTGTCTCATAGTGTTCGATGCTTTTACATGGTTGGTGCTAGCGTGAATCCCTGTACTTTCCATCAGAGTTGTAAAGACGCTTGTTATGAGATCTCTGATATGAGGAATTATTGACATTAGTCTCCATTTCAATGCATACTACTGGAGAAGCAATGCATATTCAAGCTATAAATGAAGTTCCATGATCTCAGCCACTTATCCATTTCGACTAATTTGACAATTAAGCCACATGTTAAGTATGCTGGTATGCACTTTAATATTGGTTATTTATCTGTCCTACAAGTTATGAAGGAATAGGCATGTTTTCGAATCCCACCTGATACAATGATTTTCTTGTTTATATCTATATACTTCATAATCAATCAATAATCAAGGAATGCATATTTGATCAACAGTAACATCGACGACAGTGATGCCACTAAGGTTTGTTAATCTGGATATTACTGTGAGGGATTTCATCATTGGCCCACAGAACTTTAGTATGACATGGAACATCAGTATTGGCGAGGGACAGACAGTATTCCAGGCTTTACAAAAGCTTCAACTTGTCGATTCGTCATTCAAGTGTGTATAAATTTCCTTTTAAACCGTGGGTAGTACATGTATATTGTGCTGTTCATATTATGTCACTTATGATTTTGAAAATTTGTCATAGACAAAGGAAATATGTAAATTAAGAAAAAACACCCGGAAATACAATAGGTAGAAGTATTGTTTGATAAAAATGAATAACAATAGTACAATTGCAAGACAAAAATATATTTATTTTAACTCTGTTAGGTAATGATTATCGAGAAAGAATTGATTATTTTTCAGAGAAAAATATTCTTATAAATGTTTTCAGCAAACGATTGAAAAAATTACATTTGATTGTGAATGTGTTTTAGAATTTAAGAATGTATATCCGATGTTAACCTATGTAATTATCTTTTATTGTACAAATTCAGAAATCTATAAAGCATTTATTTCACATCAATAATTAAGTAGGCGAAAGAGATATTTCTATAATATCCGTAACTTTCAGTTATCAATTCTTTCAGTTTTACCAGCGACACAACTTCATGGGGTGAATCTATAACATCAATCGTGAATATCGTACCCGATGTCAACGAAAGGCAATACTTCAGTTTTTTGGAGTTCCCTGATATCTCTATGACTACAGGTAGATTCCGAATTAGTCATAAATTATCGCAATTTCAGTTAATCTCAAAATCATAATTGAATCAAGAAATTTTATCGCCGGCTCTTTCTCCAATTTTCCGGCTCTAATTGCTATTATTTTTTTATCGTTTTACTCGATATCTCAGTCATAGTGGCGTTCAATTTTCAACTAGCGGCGATGGAAAAGTCTCTGTTTCACATGTCTTCGAGTTAATAACAAATACCTACCGTTTGTAAACTGGCGACATTATTGTCAAATTAGATAGCATCTAGGTGGATTTGAACCAGAGCTTAGAAGAATCATAGTCAACTAAACACTTTATCATTTGTTTTTTAAGTTGAGACCGTTGTTATTGGTTATTTTCCCACTGGACTAGGGAATTTCCATTCTCTCTTGGTCCTTCATGTTTACTTCATCTAGTTTATTTGTGACTTTATTATCTTACCAGGTGTAAGCAGCGCCATACCA
Source organism: Pinna nobilis (assembly GCA_016161895.1). NCBI lineage: Eukaryota > Metazoa > Mollusca > Bivalvia > Pterioida > Pinnidae > Pinna > Pinna nobilis. Next base: position 4,730 of record JACSZP010004385.1, on the reverse strand, counting down.
GTGAACGACACACATTATATATTTGAGGTGGCCACATGGTGAGAACTTTTTAATAGACCCATTCACTATTGGTAAAATGATACAGAATCCCGGAAAATGACTCCAAGAAACAATTTGTTGTTATAACGACATTTATGTTTTTGGGTGTCCGTAGTACTTTGCCAACCAACGTCAAAGACCCGCAGTTACTGTAAAAGGGTCTTTTGCCAGTTATGGAAAGAATTATGATATTAAGTGAAGTCGAGCAGAATAAGGGGAACTACAAATTTACTTATATGTATGGTATACGTGTATATGGTTGTAACTAGTTGATGAAAAGAGTCATAATAATCATAATAACAGCACACCTCGTATATGTTATGAACGATCTTCGATCTGTTTTATTTTTTGTCTATCGACGGAGTGTAAGTACACATGGAAACTTGGATGAATGTTACTGTCATTTGTATATACATGTACACGTAGTACAATTTTATTTTCTGTCATTTTATCCATCGAAATTATGACTTTAAGAAATTTGTCTTTTTGACTTTTTATCATTTCTATCATGAAATAATTATTATACATATATATTTTTATAATTTCACATCTATGTTTGACAAAAGTAACCAATAGCCAATCAAAATTTGAGGTTTAAAAGAAAGGATACAGTCATCAACATGCATATACAATAAATGCTATAGGCTATTCACTTGTATAAGAATTTTCTACATTTTAATAATTATGAAAAAAATTATGTAAGGATGTCAATTTCCAGTATATATCTCAAATTCTTATATTACCCGAATATTGTAGAATTTGTAAAGAATATTTTTGATCCACTTTATACTTATCTTTAAGACAGTTGTTTATAAAGTGTGGGTGCCTTTTTGCTTTCTAAACAATATATCAAACGTATTACCATTGATTTCATTTCTTTAAATTCATGTGGTTTGTTACTTCCTGATATTACTTATAAAATATTATAAGCACATGCACTCTCTATCTTCCTCTTTTTTCAAGTACGGCACTGATTTATTTGTGTTGAATGAAGAATGTCGCTGAATATGTTTTCCTAAGAATTTAACAGTTTTAGTATGAATAGAGAAATGATATGCTTTGGCATGGTGCATATATTGAAGAGGATGTAAAAAGTAGTTGTAAGAAGAACATTATTATAATATCGAGAAGTGCAACAAAAGCATCAGTCAATCACAGATGCTGACTTATTCAAAAATGAATAAAATGAATTATTTTATTAATATACTAAATATAATGTAGAATTTATTTCAAGTTAAAATACTTAATGATAGAAGGACTGAGACCTTCTGTTCTTCGGCATTTTCATTTTTTACCGGCGTTTTCCGTGATAATATTGCCGATTGTCTAAATAAACACGCTGCAATAGTGATATATTAATTACAAGGCATACATTTGTTTCAGCACATAAGCTTAACTCAATTCATAAAGAGCGATAACTCTAAAATGGTTGATAACTTGCACTCAAGCTATCAGTTCGTGAACATGTACGTAGACATTTCTGTTGCAAGTCGGTATAATTTTATTTAACCCTTTCAACCCCACAGACCATGATGGACTGGTCCGAGACACAGAAAAGAGTACACCATTTGATACTTAAAGTTGAAAGTGTTAAGGAGCAATTCTTAAAGTTTTTGTTCAATCTCCTTTTATAACAAAATAATGCAGGATTCCATGTATGAGATAGAATCTTACACAAGATTTAGATGGCAAAATCCAAACACGCACACATTTTGAAAATGCATCATTAACAGAAGGTAAACACGATCACATACTCTCTCTCTCTCTCTCTCTCTCTCTCTCTCTCTCTCTCTCTCAGCTACACAATTAAATCGGAATGGAGATTTTTTATTCTGTTAAGATAGTAAAATTTTATTTCAGAGAAATTAAGCGGGTGAATTGATTTCATTTGCGGGATAAAATAACTAATATTGAGAAGAAGTAAATGTGCATCACAATTTGAATAGGTGGTATATCTATGGAAACAATAAGTTATAAAATCTAAAGATGAATAATTATACATGTTTTAAAATTGCATATCTGATGCCGGATCTACCTACTCTCACAATATAAATGAAATTACCTCATATTGTTTGTACTGCTCGTTAGATAAATAAGTATTCATCTTATGTTGTATAGTTCAAGAATTATAGTATCTCTCAAATATTGTTTAGTTCAATAAAAGTAAAAACAAAATTCGATAAACGGTTGCCATCATCGCTACTTACGAAAACTTAATTAGCAAATCCTTGTAATGAAAAATAATATGATGACAGGTCTCTTTCACTTTGTAATTTCGATCAAATCTGGTCTGTATTTATTGATATGTTGTAAAACAAATTCTTTGCGTTCTTTACGGTCCAACATTGACACTGCATGGTAAGGGATATCATGTCTGTTCAATAATTCCTTCAATTTTGCTGTAAAAGTTTGAAGCTCCTCGATGGTAGATACAAGCCGGACACTGTCGTCCTGTAAACATTCAGGGTGAGGCTCTACGACAAACACATGTGCACTTTGAAGTCTGCAATACAAAAGAAATTGTATTTGAATTATAGAACCAAAATAGATTTATTCCCGGCCTGGTGGCCTTCTTGTTAGACATGGAGTTGATATAGCTTGTTTGTTGATAAGGTAGTAAATGTTCATTGATCTAGCGTTCAGCATACGAAACGAAAGTAAGATGGCACATGAAAACATCAAGATCCTGAGTCACATTACTGTGAAAGCCTAGGCTACTGATAAAAGAGCTTCACTGGCTTCGATAACAATTCATACGAGTGATAGATTTTCATGCGAGACAATTAACAACAATAAAATAAATGGATAGATTACACGAAATATTATTTAAAAATGTTGGTTAATATTTATTTTAGTTCTTTATTCAGCTAAGGAGAGAAAAATGTAGAATTTATTAATGGATAAAAGATTACCCAATAAACCATTCTTGTAAACCTGGAACTTTAAACATTCTTTTTACATATTCTTGTCCTAAGTGAATATCGGCATATACGAGGGGGTCGAGGCATCTATCACAGGCAAAATCTGAAGAAAAATCACAACGGAGTCTTACAATTATTAAATATTTGTACTGATATATGATTCTATATATAAAATAAAGAAAAAAAATATAGAAATATATAGAATTAATTTATATAAAATGCATTCTCATTGATTATCATAACATTTATTATATAATTAATTTAAAAACTATTATCACGATAAGAGACATAGTAATAATTATGATAATTGTAATAATGAAAATAATAATAATAATGATAATAATAATAATGATAATAATAATAATAATA
>JACSZP010004374.1:0-11087 GCA_016161895.1 Pinna nobilis | reverse complement strand
TGAGAACACACATATTTATACAAATACATCTTTAATCATATGAGAACACACATATTTATACAAATACATCTTTAATCATATGAGACCACACATATTTATACAAATACATCTTTGATCATATGAGAACACACATAGTTATACAAATACATCTTTAATCATATGAGAACACACATAGTTATACAAATACATCTTTGATCATATGAGAACACAAATATTTACATTTCTTCGTGGAGATGATTTCCCCTCAAATCATTGTGGATTAATTGTTTTGTGAATTATTGGTCAAAAGGTTTTCAGTATAGTGGTATTGGCATTATGTTTTCTTTAATTTAAATATAGATTTAGAATAGAGGTATCATTTTAACAGAATAAATATTGAATAGAAATTAAAAAAGACAACATTAGAAAAATATAGAAAAAGAAAAAAGTTTTTAAAGCCAATCTCAAAAATCTTTTAAAGCCTGGATTTGATCAATAATTGTTGATAATCAGTAAAATACTAATCACTATATAATTGAGACATTTTGAGATTTATTTGAAAGTACTTTCAGTAAAATTTCTGTCAATTTTGCAGAATGCTGCTATGTTAAAATTTCATTTTTTGTCAAAATCTTGTTTGTTTTATTAACCGGTTGAAGAAATGTGCCATATCTATATTACACCCCCAATTGAAGACTACATGCTTACAATTCAAGTAAATACAGAGAAGGCTGGAGTGAGGTTTACTATACTTAAATCACATGAGGTGACTTTGTTGCGAAATTACAAAACTGAAAAGAATTGAATGACTTGCAAATAGCCTAATGGTGTTTATTGTCTTTTTTCACAAGAAAAGAGAGAGATCTTATCGCATCATAACCTAGTATATGTATGTTTCTTGATTCTTAATTCCTTCAGGTGGGTAAGGGGTGCTACATCAATCTCATTGAATCTCTCAAAACGTTTGTCAGCATAAACTAATTCAACATTTTATGATTTCTTGGATGCAAGGTTTCATTAATTTATTGGATTTTAGGTAACTTTTTATTGATTTAGTGATGATACACAATTATTGCACATGGACATATGTTAAAACAGCAAACACAAAAATATTGACACAGACACAGTACAACAACAAATACTGACACAAACACAGTGTAGACACTCACTCAAGTGATCAGGGCTCACAGTCCAAAGTTTACCAGTCTGAAGTTCAAAAGTTTGAAGGTTCTACAGTGGGAAGTTCACAGCCTAGGATCCAGCATTGTTGTCTCCATGATGGAGCTTTTGTTTTTTTATCCCATTTAGAACAGAAACATTTTCTCAAAAATGGCACAAAGTCTTTAAACATAATGGTAGACAATGTCTCAGGCTTGTATATATCTGATTGGGAGGAGTGTCTTGCAGTGCAGTATTCTATATAGGAAGGGAGAGGAGGCTAATGCAACGGATTGGTACTACTGAAATCTAAAAAAACCCAAAAAACAATTGTCTCAAGCTTTGCCATGGCAACCTTCTAATTACAAAAACTTAATACTTGTGAGTCATTGACTTTTGAACCATCAGATTGACAATAATGGGCTGACCCAGCTCAGACATACAACTGCAAGCATTATCATTAACACACAATCATGAAACTTTTGATCAGATGACAAGAATGTGTGAGGCATAGTTTTATTTTTGCATTTTCCTCCACAAAGGGCTATTGATATGCCTTTTAAAAGATATATAAATATATATTTATTTTGTTGTGCAATTTACTTCTTATAGTGTTGACTGGTTCAATATCACGTCATTCCAAAATACAAGAATCTTTCCTGTAAATAAAACATTCTTTGATATATTTTCAGTAGTCCAGATATAGAAAAAAATGGTTTATATTTTGAACATGTGTAGCTTTGAGTAAGTATTCAGTTGAAGTTGGGCACATTTCTGTACCCAATTTAACATTTTGTACTAATAGAAATATCTGGAATGGGTCTATTAGCATTCCTGTTTAGAATAGCACATTATCTAACATTTAATAATGATTTTTGGTGCTGAACGTTAGATTACCTAGTGCCATTCCAAATCTTCTTTCTGATGGTATATAATAGGCAGGTGGTGGCAAGTATCCTCTTAGAATCAAATATTTTCATTCTTTATACTCAGAAGTGTATTCTGTTATTGAACATAAGTAGTTTCTTGTCTGTTTTAGTATGACTGAGGCTTACACCAAGGGGATTCATTATGTTATAGTCTTTTAATTTTTTTTTCATAGAACTATGATATTTTTGTTTCTGTTAGTTCTTAAAATGTTACAACTGTCAGCAAGGTTAGTGAAAGATTTGTTGATAATCTTATGATTTAATTTTTTTTCTGTGTGGGATGTTTATAATATAGAAAATTTCCCAGGTTTAATTCTAAGTAATTAACTTATTTTGTTATTGGTTCTGAAGTTGCTTTTTATTCTCAGGTTACGATTTTTTAAACATAGATATTCAGGTCCTGCTGGACCTGCAATACTCCTGAGCTTTGTTGTTTAATCACTTGTTTCTGACAATCTTTGCACATGTATGATTCTTATCAGTAGGTAAAAATTCAAAAAATATTTGTGTTTTGGGGTTACCTAAGCTACTCTGCAATTGTATATTTCTCACCTATGATCCATAACTTGGTAGTCTCCTTAGTTTCTAGATGCAGAACTTATATTTTTGTCTGAGTTACAGATAAGAAAGAAATGCCTGCAAGCTTCCAGTTTTGACCCACATTTTCCATATGAATCTTCTNNTGGCCTCCTAATCTCGTTTAACCCAATGTAATCAAGAACACTTTTTTATCTCTTTCTGGTCTTAATATTGGTATATAAAAATAAATGGACAGATTATGATATTGCATGATGCGTTTAAAGTACCCTTGATGGATAGATACGTCTGAAGTAGACGTATGCCCGTTTTTTTAAAATGTAATACTTTTTCTGACTTATCAAATATACATTGATAATTTTGAACCTCTATTGATTACATATAAACTGTTTATTTTACTGTTTGCACATTTGCTATTTTTGGCAATTATATGGTTAATCAGTATAGTTTCATACATGTATTTTTGAAATTATCTGTTAAAGTTCCATCTTTTAGCCAGTAATTTTATCACCATGATAATAGGTTTTACCTAGCTTTACAAAACTCACATTCAAAATACATATGGAGAATGAAGTCTGAATTTGTCTAATCACTTACATGTTAGTTTGGTAATTTGACTTTATTAGTACGGTGTACATATCATTTAGTTCTCTTACATATTCTAGTGTAAACTAGCTGATTTTTATACCCAGAATGTACCATATACTTTATTTTAATTACTTTGTGATGAATCTAAATTTAGAACTTTTGAATGAGCTGGTCCATACTCTCCATTACAGTAGACTAAAGTGTTTCCCCCTTCTCAGGATTTAAGGTTATATACAATTATTGCAGAGAGATGAGGTCTATATTATGATTTATGGAGTGATAAAATTTATATCTACCGAGGCCGAAGTTGATATAGGTTTTATCACTCCATAAATCATCATATTGACCGAATCATCTGTGCAATAAATGTTTTATTACATTCTTGAATATTCACAACAAAAATAGTGTTCGACAAGAAGCATACACATGGCTGACAAAGTGATAATTACTTAAAAGTTTGACTGACAGAGCGATTCATCGCTGTCTTTTTATTACAAAAGTTGATTGACCAGTAGAGGAAAAAAATCTACACACTTTGAATTTTTTTTTCATTTGACAATTTAAATATTGTTTACATTATTGCTTTATACTTTTACCTGATATTTTAAGCCAAAATGCTGGTATCTAAGTCAGTGAATCCTTATTTAATGAACTGTTCAATATCAACTAAAAGCGGTGCAATATGACGATTCATTGAACTTCACGTGACCAGCCCTCAACCAATGGGAAAGCTCATAGATTCATGAATATTCAAGTATGTAATAATTCCATTAATAAGTCAGAGGATGTCTATAGATTGACCTTTACTGAATTAATATTTACTGTAATATTATCAAATGGAACATGGTAGCGAATAAAGAATGAATTTAGAGGGGGGGGGGTGTTCATGCTGTCATCTTAAATTTGTCTACGTGATATGTGAACCGATTTAACATTTTTTTTTCAAATTTTCCATTTCCTTATTCCTGATGAGCTGTTGTGTAGATGTCTACTTAAGGTTATTAACGATGTGAATAGAAACAAATACCAATCGATTATGTATAACTCCAATATAATGCTTATATCTGTGTTTAGGTAAATAGTAAAAACTATCCCATTCAACACACTTAAAATTGTCCCAACGTTTGGAAAAAGTGTCTTTTTGAGCTTATACTTTTTCTACTACATCTAAACCTTCCTTTTACACCACACAATACCCCAAGCTTGTTGTAATCAATGTTGACAGAGGGTAAAAAAGCGGCCACTGATTGTGCTATCTCGAAGTCTATCTCGTTTCTGAAATACGTGCCAGTGTAAAAAAATTACCATGGGTGCATTCATACCTTATCCATTACAATGAGGCGTCATTATCTGTAGGCGAATGTCTGCCTGTTTCACTTCCCCTTCGAGTTAAGAAGGAAGAAACATCGCTCCGCCACTCTGACGGTAAAGGGACTAACTAATATGGCATCTTATATCCAGTAATGTTTGTGTCTACTAACATCCCCAATGCAACGTAGTCCTACGTATTTTCCCGCTAAAATGACGTTAGCGCGAGATATCGTCTTCTAGCACCTTTTTCATCAAAACAATCCCTCACAAAGGTTATTTGGTATCGTGTTGAACATGAATAAGACATATTCTAGAATGAATGACGACGTGCTATTGTTGCATATGAAAATCTCCATTTTTGGTGGGTTGTTGGTTGTAACGTTAATTTATGTTCCACACAAGAATATTTCACTTATATGGAGACGTCTTCGTGTGCCGGTGAAGGACGGCACATTTTGTCTATTCTGGGCAGAGAGGATTATTTAACATGTCAACACCTACTGTTACACATGACCTAGATTTTTTTCTGCCTTATCCGAAAGACAGGGACAGTCACCCACGTCGTGGCTTTTGTTCGATCTACGGACATCATGATCAGAAAACAAAACAAAACAACAAACAAACATATATACCAGCGATATTCAACAAAGATATAGTATCCGCATGCATTCGCATGTATGAGTAAATGATTTAATCAAAGGGACGTACATCATGGCATGTACAGATGAGGTAATTCTTTTTTTTTTCTTATTTTAACATTGTAGGGCAAACATAAAATCTGATACACAGATTTTACACCATGTAGACGAGGACATGTTAATTGAGGACCTCTTTGGTAACAGTGCTGTGATTGAGTACGGCCATCCGCCGTCAACTTACGGATCCTTACGACTGGAGCCGAGAGCACGCCCGCCGTCATACAGAAGACTTAACAGTGTTTCCCAGTTCCGGTCTAACAGCCCCATTCTACCCGGATCCATTCGACGAGCGAGCGTGCTAAGTACGGTCACTCTTCCGGAAGTGAAGGAGGGCGCATATGGTAATGATCTGGCATCGACTCCAGATTCTGAGTACGAAAACAAGACGTTTCGATCGGATCTAATGTCTCCAATTTCATCCGAGCCTTATTATAGCGGGCTAACGCCAGTGAACACTCCGAGCCCGAAAAGAGCCAAGAAACTATTGAACGTCAGAATAGAAAATGAGCCGATGAATGACTTCAAACTGAGTAAACCGAAAATGAGAGATGATACGCTTAATGTTGTCGAATCCCGTAAGTAAGCTTATTCACAGTAGAAAAAACAACAAGCACCACCCCTTGTCCATTGATTGTCAACCAAAGCCCTCCCTGAAGGAACTGCTAGACCTTCAATGATAATTATTCTGTCCAATACATTAATCAAAGATATTTTACATCGGGAAGAACATTATTCTACAAAACATTTGGTCGTCCCATCACGCAAATATACTTTTGGCCACCATCCCGTTTCCAGTTTGCTTTCTACGCCACTGTGGTAAAGTATGTTCCAAGAAACATGTTGGAGGTGAATTAAGTTTTGATTTCTGGATGGATATATTGCTGTTTCTCTTCGGACAGCTTACTCTGACTAGATACCTGATCCCACCTACAGTGTGTCCAGGGACCCGTGTTTGCCGAACTCCTCCTTTTTTTTCCTGATAGGAATTATGAGATCGATCATTATTCGTTACTCTTACCTTTTCATACAAGCGATTATAATAGCACCTCTCGAACTGATACAAGAGTTTTTTCCTTTTTTGGGGGTGGGGTTGTATTTGTTTTACCCTAGACTCGATCATCGTTTGGTCACATGGCGGCAGCCAGGTTTTATTGGTAGTGGGGAGCACCCAGTTACTCATATATCCGGTAAATGACCATAAACTACCAAACTTTTTCTCAAAAGTGCGTTGAAGTATTAACACGTAGTGACAGAGATAATGGACTAGAAGACAAAGGATAAACTTTAGTCATTCATGAGTATTATTACTACTTAATTAAAAAAGAGAATTGTTTTCTCTTTACGGAAAAACGGTAGTCACTTCCCATTTCCCCTGGGTCCTGCTGAAATTCAGATTAAGATCGAGAATCAGTCATGAAAAATGGCATCAGTCGATTACCAACAGATTAATAATATCACAAAAGCATTATCGGACATCACGTGGTATATGAATTATTCCAATTATCCTGTCAAATACCTAAACATCGAAATGCAGAGATTTGGATTCACGTCTTTTAGGACACATTCACATATGAAAAGGTCAAAGTATCGAACACTGATCGATCTCGTTATTCCTATAAGGAATACAAATACGGCATACACGGATCCCTGGACATACGATATATGGGACCAGGTGCACAGGAGGAGTGAGCATCCCCTGCTGACAGGTCACACCCGCCGAGAACCCATTATCCTGATCAGGTAAACAGAGTATACTGTAGTCAACATCAGTATGTAAAGAACGGTCTAGCAACCGGTAACAGTTTTGCTGACTATATCTTCTGTCATATTACTTCCTTACAGGCATGTCGTACAACAGAGACGACAGTACAGTTGACAGAGGCTCGGGACACGTAAGGTTTGAACCTTTGTGGAAGACTGTTTCCAGACAAAGTCAATACAGCAACAATACCGTTGGGTACATCTAATATAGACTCCCGCATGAAGACATTGCGTTATTTGAATATTCTATTGTGTACTTGATAGAGCTCAACTTCCGAACTGATTTAGAGATGACATTCATCATGATAGAAACGTTTATATTTCCTCTTTCTTTCGGGTTCCAAGAACCACTGTTATCAATTATTATGACAAAAGGCGTATTGCTAAAATCTGTTTTGTCCTAAAGTAAAGCTTTACCAATCTATAATTGTTTTTCTCCATTGATTCAACTGCATTTTATAAAGTTTTCATAGAAAGTAATTATTTGTTTGCGCTGAAAGACTCGCCATTGGACCGGAAGTTTCAAATTCAAGTCGTTTCGGGACGCAGTATGGTGTCTCTGTCTTTCAGACCTATCATACTGTTCGATGGCGTTGAGTGCCGACGAAATATTTAAAATCAAAATGGAGTAGTAACAAGGAATATTCGAGCCGGATTAGCTTTGACTGAGCATCAATATCAATTAAAAATCAGAAACGTAAAGACACGATGCGATCTGAAATAGTCAGCATTTACAAAATGTTTTCATCTAAACGTTTTAAGATCAGTAAAGGACAAACGGAGTAATATTAAATGTGCTTGATGTATTGCATTACATGGTAGCTAAGGTTTGGCTACGGTCGTATCTGTGTTTAATATTCTACTCAATCATCTTTCAATCATATGGAGATGTCACCAATACAGTCGAAGGGCGGCGAATTTGGTATATTCTGGCATTTACGGATATTGAGGAGTGAATATTTTTTTTTAAGTGCCGTCATCTACTGTTACTCGGGAGCTCGGTTTTAACTGTCTTTTCTGAAGAACAAGAAGTGTCCGTTGCCTTCGCCGCGTGGATTCGAATCCATGACAAAGAGTCCCGACGGACGGAAGCGTCTTGGGGTTTATCATCAGAGGCAAAGGTGGAATATCGTGCATTATAAAATAATAAAACGGTTGATAAGTTTTCAAATAGCAAATGTCTCGAGGGGTTAGTCAAGGTATCGCTGAGTTATTATGTCAACAGCTGAAAATAAGTAAGAGATCAGGTAACTTAAAATTTCAATGTAAACTGTAGATAAAACACTTTTCACAAAAAAGGAAATATGACAGACAGAGATAAAAGGGAAACATCTTGCGGTCTTTGATGCAAAATTGTCTCCTGCTTTCAGTTCGTCTATAGACTTTGTACCCTTACGGTTTGTTTACATGTATTTAGAGGGGCCTCCGTGGCCGAGTGGTTAGTGTGTTTGACTGCGAATCGAAAGATCCGCGGCTGTCCCTGTCTTTCGAATGAGACTGTAAAAACCGAGGTCCCATGTCAAAGTAGGTGTTGGCACTTTAAAGAATCCTCCCTGCTCTACGGCCAGCAGTGCCGAGCATAGGCAAAATGTGTAGCCCTTCACCTGCACACGGTGACGTCTCCATATGAGTGAAATATTCTTGAGTGGGACGTTAAACAACAATACCATACAATACATGTATTTAGATAGAAAGGAAGAATACTCGGGACAATTGATTTCCCCTTTATTCAGCATATAGGATCTGAGCCAGGTTTGCAGGTATCTTGCATACAGCAAATGGCATACATTTCCATGTAATAAGGTTCTAAGCACGTGCTATTTCGCGTTTTATCTGATTCCGGGCATTCGCATATATATCCAACTCCCTTCGGAACGCATTGTGACGGTGCATTACATAGGGATGAGTCCGAACAAGGGTTGTGAGCGGTTGCGACACTTCCGTGGCTTGCAATGGAAGTCATGTGACTCGGCGGAGTCGTCTGGCTAACAGTGCTTGATGGCGGCATTGTCGATTTTGCAGTTACATTGTTTGCAGATGGCACCGTTGTTGCTGCAGTTGTTGATATTGGTATTGTAGTAGTTGTTGAAGTAATATTCTTATACATCGTAGTGCTCGTAGGTGAACCTTTTGTTGTTAGCTTGCTGATGTCAATATTAGTGTTACAATACTCCCCGTAGAAGCCTGGGTCGCATAAACATTTGAAGTTCTTACCATCCGGTACACACAAGCCATGAGAGCACGGAATTGTATCGCAGATACCCATCTCCTTGGAGCAGTTTTGTCCAATATAAGGCTTGTGGCATCTACATGTATACCCGATTATGTTGTTAATACACGTTCCATTATTCATGCATGGTGAACTCAAACAATGGTCCTCGGCGTCGCAATCTTTGCCATCGAAGCCAACTGGGCATGCGCAGTAATAATCTTTTCCCAGTTCTACGCATTTACCTAAATAGTACCAACATATCTGATGAGTGTGGTTATTTCTATTTCATTGACATAAAAATTCATGAAGGCATGTCAACGTAAGAAACAAGCAATAAAACTTAAAAAAAAATGTCGTCATGCAATTTGAACAAAAGTAAGGAATTGATGTAAACGAAAGACCTGTAGGTCGCCATTATCCAGCCAGTAAGATTTCAACAAACATTTGGCTATCCATTGTCCTATATTGTCTCACATTTCAATAATAAAGTGTCAGATTCTTATACTAATGTTTTACCATCAGTAATCCGGCAACAACCCCCCCCCTTATCTCAAAGAGTAATGCACTTCCGCTTCAAAATCATCTAATTTGACATGGTTTGATACTTTTCACACTCTTCCAATTTATTTTCTTCCAATAATGCAAAACAAAAAAGGGTTATTTTTCTATTTAATAGTGGAATGATCTAATATTTTAGGAGTAGAAACATCCAAATTATGTATTTTCTTTTTTATTTTTACCTAAGCAGCTGAATTGTAATAAATCGACGTAAATTTCGAAGCTTGAACAAATATCTATGGGAGGTGCATGGAAGTATTGTGAATGTTAGGGGGGGTTGGGAGATAATCGAAGATCTGAGATTATGCTTCAGGAGCTCGAGTATATTTCTGTTCTCTTACCTCCATTTTGACATGGTTTAAAGGTGCACGGATGGCCTCCTGGACTGCATGTGGCACATTTAACTAAACAAAGTCAAGAAAATAACATTTGATACCACAAAGTTGACAAGTTTCACCTCAAATCAAAATCTACTAATATGTTAAATTTTGGGTAAATAAAAAAGTCATACATATACCATTGATTTCACCGAGGTTTTTATATGCAAATGAATATGTCTGCTAAGCATATAAGTTCTATTTTGCCATGCCAAACGTGATCAATGTTGGCTTTTCTAACTTAAAAATGTAAAGAAAATAATGCTGGATACAACAGCGTTGAGAAGTTTCACTCCAAATCTAAATTACAAGTGTATCTTTCATGGTGAATAAAAAAGATAATGTCATACGCATCACATTGATTACACTGAAGTATTTAGATATACAAATGTTTATCACTTTTATGCCAAACTTGATTTACCACGGGAGATTATCAAATTTAAGATACCACCCTAAACAAAGAGGAACAACTCTTCCATTCTTAGATTTTCGTGAGAGCAAGTACAAAAATATTATGCGATAAAAACTGTAATGAATATAATTTCTATATAATAAAATATAAAATTGCCTCATTTTATCTCTCTCGTGAAATCTTCAGCTCCTGGGGTCATGTTAATGTTTTAATGGCCTATTTTATCAGATTTAAGAAAAGACAACGAAAGAACATTGTACGTGTGTACTTTTCCCTCAAACATTTTCATTCCATTTATATTTCGGTAGCAATATTGACAACTATCTGGTCATTTCTTTATCTAATTTCAGTAAGGAAATACAAAATGAATAATGAATATGAGCACGGAAAGATTAACCTTAATTGCGCATAATTTATGATGAAATTATTCATTGTAAACGTTTCGGAAAGCCAACAATCTAACTATCGGTTAGAAATATTTCTTTTACGTTATATTTAGTGTTCTCTCTCTGTCTCTGTCTGTCTCTCTGTCTCTCTCTCTGTCTCTCTCTCTCTCTCTCTCTCTCT
>JACSZP010004373.1:0-12609 GCA_016161895.1 Pinna nobilis | reverse complement strand
TATCTGTTTCATTTTATTGCTAATACATGTACCATGTTCTATCTGACTCGGGTATTAAAAACTCTCTACTCTAAGTTAGCATATTTGTTTTGTATTTTTACCGAAATAAACAAACCTTTAATAAATGTACGTTATAATTAAGCTGTCCGTTGAAAAACAAATCCTTTATTTACACAGTTTATGTACTTTCCGAAATAAAATAAAACTTCTCTTTTTGTACATATATAATTTCAAGGTATTGTTGAAATATGGTTGACAAAGACTATGAAGACTATACTTAGACATTTTGTAATAATAAAGTATTCAATACGAATCCAGGACGTATGAACTTGTATTTGCTCAACGCCTCGTAATTCCTATGATTTAATTTAATTGGAAAAAGAGTGGTTTGAAGAACTACTAACAACTTTATTATTTCAATTTTTTTCGTTTCTAACTTATATAATCAGGAACTGATGAATAAAAGCCTGTTTCCATTATTTTCTTATCCATTACCAGTGTTTCCTTATTCGTCAGTATCTAATTGTGATATCATAATCAACAGACGGGATATGTACAATACTTATACGTATTACATGCAAAGAAAATGGAGCAGATTAATGACATCTTTGTTAAAGTTTCGTCGCTACATTATCGGAACTCTACTCAACATCGCCACAAATTGCATAGATCGTTTTTAGAAATCACATTAGTTACTGCTCAAGCAAAAGTACAGGGTTAGGCAGCGAATACTATAGTATTCCTTATTCTAAATCTAGCTGACAAATAAAACCTGAATGGAATTGTGCGGGTTACTGAACATTAAATAGGCCAATGGCATAAAAAATTCATTGAAATCTAATTTCAATTTGGTATAAAATGATTTAAAACTAATTTATTTTCCTGTTTGTTTTGCATGTAACCAATGACGGATAATCTGAATTTGTCTTTTCCAATTTGTAAATTCATTCTTTGAGCGTTTGCATAATGAACATTCAAATTAATTTTCCGGAGTGTAATGGATAGGAATCTAACTTGGCGATATCATTTAGGTTCAAGTCATCTATCAACTATGTAAATCCATATTTGACCCACTATAATGTTCACTTGAATAAACTCTCTATGAGGAAATAAGATCATCATACTCTTGATAAGGATTTATTGTGTAGATGTGGTTCTTCCGAGTTCCTTAACTTCTTTGCTTTTTCAGACCAAGGTCAAGTGATGGAAATAAATCATTCAATTCTATAGTAATCTTTAATGCAATCATAGCAAAAATTCAATATGCTACATAATTTTAAGAATTTTTCGCAATTCTCACTGAGAGATGTACTTGGAGTTGTCAGGGATCCCTCTAATAAAATCCAGATATTGTTATGTCAAATTTCAGAAGTTATGAAATGTTTCTGCACCAAGTGCTTTAGAAATAAATATCTTTAAGATAATGTACTGCAAGCAATGTCATAAATAGATAAATAATTTCGCTTTTGGTAAATTAATCAACTTAATGTAAACTTTATACGTATAAGGACGATAGAAGATAACTGAAAAATTTAGTAA
Organism: Pinna nobilis; assembly: GCA_016161895.1. Taxonomy (NCBI): domain Eukaryota; kingdom Metazoa; phylum Mollusca; class Bivalvia; order Pterioida; family Pinnidae; genus Pinna; species Pinna nobilis. Next base: position 11,070 of record JACSZP010004373.1, on the reverse strand, counting down.
GTTTACAATGATAATGACGATGAAAATCAGAATAATAATAAAGACGGCGGCGATGATGGTAATGATAATGGTAATGAAAATGAGATCAAAACTAAAATAAGCTGAAATTTTGATTCATTACAGAAATTGTTTTGTAACTAAACAATATAATGAGTAATTACAAGCTTCCTCCGTATTTTACTGTAAGACATAGGGATTAAAAACTGATAGAAATAATAGAAAATACGGAAATCAGATGATAACAATAGGCTCTAGACTAGTGATCAATCAATGCATTACAGTACATGTATATTCAAATTAGATGTAGTGAAATCCAGCTGATATTCAAGTTTTTCGTCAGTTACCGATTTACCGATAACGTGCATTGTACAGGTAATATCTAAAAGCTAACCAGTAATAGGTCGATTCATTCACAGCATAAAAATCACCAGTTAGGTTTCGCATATCGCAAAAGACCAATATAACACTGTTAAAATACATTGAATTTGAAGAGTATGTATCTGCTTTTGCTGTTAATTGCATTGATGCATAGTCAACGTTTGTGTAATGATTTAAATTCCATTTGATGCCGTGTCGAAGTAAGGTTTGATTGAGTTATCATGATTATAAGGGCGCCGTGGTCAAGCATGTCGATTCAGAGTGAATGTAAAATGTTGTTGTTGTTGGTTTTTATTAACATCCAACACGACAATCATTACTCATATGAAGACGTCATTGGATGTCAGAGAAGCACTCCAGTTTGTCTATGTTCAACTCCCACAGCCTATGCATAGAGAGGGGCCTCTGACATCGATGACCTACTGTAGACCGCAATTGACCTATCGCCAAAAGTATAACAAATGACTCCTCATGAGCTTTTTGACGTCAATTAATTGTGGCGTTATAATCAAACGAATGTTTGACGAACCATTTTATTGTGATGTCATAATAGAAAAGTCTGCCAAAGGTACCGTGTCGGGCAATTGGCGGAAAGTTAATTGCTGCTTACTCATCAAAACGTGATATATACGGGGGCCAAATAGTCTGATGTCTTCAATTTCTTCTCTATATTGTTTATTAGATATATTAGCAACGCACGGGGAAAACTTGACCCCCTTTCGTAGGTCAAATCATCAGCTCATTTTGAACTATTCAGAACTCAAAACATAATGCATTGTAACGTACAAAGACAGTTAAAATGAATAAATACGAGGTGCAAACTTCAGAATTAAGCAGATATATGGTAAAATAATCTAGCATGATAAAATATATGAGTTTTTTATTAACGGTATCAGTTTTTTTCTTACATTCACATTCAAACTAAGAGTTGCCATCCCTACGAAATGATTTCTAGCCGAGGAGAGGTTTAGCGACTCTTATTTATGTATTTATCGGTTGATGCCATTTCCCCCAGTGTATTTAGATATGAAACACATTATCGGATAGGCATTGTATTTATCTGTTTTCCCTTTAAGCAACACAAAATTTCTATTAATCAGAGATGTCTCTCTTGGTTATAGACAATCCCAACAAAATGTTTAGTGCTCTCGTACCGCTTAATGGCTTATTTCATACTGAACTTTGATTAAGGGACAAAATAATAGCAAGAGAACAAAAAACTTCAGATTAAGCCTAAGATCTGCAAATAAAATGCATATTTTAGGAAAACACCACCGCCTTCATCAAAATAAAATGTGTTACAGAAAATCAATATACCCATGCGGTGAAGTTTATTTCCCCTAATGGTGTTATACAGATATACTTAATACAATGTACTAAGTTGGCAGTTGTGCTGCAAACGGCAAATTGAAAGGGATGTTTTTAAGACAAAAAAAAGTCTAATATTAAACATTTTTTACCATAAAAGTGCGAACAACAGTGAATTTTTCATTTGAGTATGTTTTTAATTTCCTTCGCCATGATTTGATAAACCCTCAATTGTCGGATGAGATCGCATCAAAATGCATATAGTTGCCAATCAAATATGCTGACATAAGGACATTTGACTACATGTCTTAATCACATGCGTAGATTGGTATGAAAAAACCCGCACAAATGAAGTTTTTTTTATACAAGGATTTCCTAACTTGAACATTTTGAAATTCATGATAACAGTGCGATATCTCTCACTTTGTTTTACAGATACAATTCAAGATTGGACCCCAAAAATAAAGTTTACCGTTAACTTTAATTTTACTACAAAATTGGTATTTTTGATTTAGAATATCCTAATGTGAAATACTTAAAATTAATTTCGGCGTAATCTTTCCATCAGCAACATTCTACCTTCTGCATTTCCTACAAATATACATCTACTATTGCATCCAAACTTATTAATAACAAACAAAGTTTACAGTGCCTGGATGTAGATCTTATTCATAATTCACATGCGTGTTATTGTTCTTCGTCTTCTTTAAACTAAAGTACAGCTGGGCATGTCATCACTGATGATGTTGATATAGTTGAAAATGGGGACCTTTAATAACTTATTTGAAAAGGTCATGAATTAAGAGAACCCTGGTCTTTTAATTGGCGAGAGAACTTTGGCCCAATAATGAATTCTGTCGAAAATTATGCCAGGAGGTGGGCAAAAACTGAAAATTAAGAACTTGATTCCTTATCAGAATGGATTAAACGCATAAGAGGAATATCAAATCACGCATTTAACGCATTAAAAACTAAACTGCGCACCATCTTCTCCTCTATTTTAGTAAACCAGTAGTAAACAGAATAAGACAGTAAAATGGGAAATATGTATATCTGGTGATTAGTCATTCAAAAATTCCTTTGTTAAACACCACTCTGATTCTACGCACAAGTACTCTGAAGTTGATACTCAGAAGATGCTAGAGTTCCTCCTTGACAATATTTTCGTAGCCTTTGGTGACCGGGTCTTCAAACGGTCTGTTGGAATTCCCATGGAAATGAAGTGTACTCCCCTATTAGCTGACCTATTTTTATATTCTTATGAGGCAGAGTTTATTCAAAAGCTTCTGCGTGAAAAGAAAAAAGTCTACTGCGTTGTGTTCAACTCGACATTAGGTCAATCGACGACGCTCTATCTATTAGCTACAGTCTTTTTTATCCATAGGTTGATTCGATATACCCCAGTAAACTCGAGATAAAAGACAATTCAGAGTCGTCAATGTCTACTTAGTACTTGGACATTTTAATGAACATTTACGGTAAATTGACGACTCAGCTTTATGATGTACATATAAAAATCAAACGAAAAAAAACAATAAAAAAAACAAAAAAACAACAACAACCCCCATTCTTCTGAAATACAACAATTGTACTATAGGAACACCAAATATACAAACTTTTGTATGGACGTAATATAAAACACAACTGTGAGACTCTTAGGTAAGGTGCATAGTCTAAGGCAAATTAAGACTGTTTTTAACAATGAATATTTGATAAATACAATTCTACAACAGCCAGAGGGCCGCAGAGACTCCGTTCTTTGAATGTTTGCATTTTAATCTTGATGTTGCTGTTTCGAATCCGCGCTGCAATTTGGTTTACCTGTCCTTCAGATGAGGGAGAACAAATCCTAGGTCTCGTTTGCAGCAGGTATCGGCACGTCTAAGAACCCTCATTGTACAATATGTATAAATGCCGGACTCATGCCACAGTTCCCTCTTCATAAAAGTGAATGATTCTTGAGTGGGGTGTTAAATAACAATTGAATTTAATTATATATATTTCAACTTGCTGTATTATTTACATATACCTGAAAACCTATGGCGTTTTTCCTCTGTAGTAAACAATAATTGCAACAGGAGTAGTGCATTTGGCAATGTATTTATCTACTTGTAATTTACCGTAAGTACTGTATGTATGTTCCCCATGTACGTTTGTGTCTGTACTTGGAAGTTCTCGATACTGGAACCTTTAATTTCGATATTTTACAGCCATTTTTCCAAAATGGCGTTTGACTAGTGTATGAATCACAGTGGAACCCACCTTTGATAAACCCTGATATACTGAAAATTTGAAATAATTTTCATTCCCCGGCCATATCACTTTATAACTGTTTTAACCCGGTTATTTTGAAAACCCTGTTTATTTAAAATAAAAACCTCCCCCGTTCGGTTTCTTATCTTACATATACTTCAAATTTACAACGGTTGAATTATTGTCTCAGACATTTTCCATTGCATGTTATTCTTGATTATCTCCCAAACATTTAGAGCGCGCAAAATGCGTGGGTTATCTATTTCCATTCATAAAATTAGTTCCATTGGCATAACAGTATTTTACTCCACATTGCTTGAAAATTGAATATCGATTCATGTACTTTTGTTCATTTTTCGATGTAAAAAATTATTTTAATTCCTCAACACTTGTAAGTTATTATAATGTTGGTTGATTATTAATTCAGAAAAAGAGGGCTACCGTATTTATCCAAAGTTTTCAAGGAGTGTAAATAGTAAAAACAATGAATAATCACCGTATAACTAATTACGTAATAATCAATAATAAGTTTAAGCAGACAAGCGATAAATCTTATAACTCATATACAAAATACACAGGAAGAAGCAACAATGGTATATACACGGACCCCTGAATCTATCAGAGGTGGGATCAAGTGCCCAAACATTCCCTGTAGACCTGTCACATCCGCATTGCGCCCTATATCTATATCAGGAAATTGAGATATGCGTAATTAAAATAGTAAAAAGACGTAGTTATGGGATCAATAGATGTCTCTACTTAAATGATGACCTTTTACACATAAATAGAGATTAAACAACAGGTCTGGATTGATAATCATGTTTATCCAAATCGATTTAGTAAATTTTCAAAGCTTCAAAGATTTAATCAACCGAGCCTCGATTATATAGCCGTTCTAGAATGGCTAAGCTACGTGTGTTATGGTAGAAAAAAGATAATAGATATAGCGGGACTAGTAATCCCGTTTCATGCAGCATTTCTCAGTAAGTAAATGTATCTGATTTTAAAAGTCTCCTGCTAGACATTTCTTCTTGTTGTCCCCTGGTAACATTAGCGACGGATGTAACATACTAACAGGGGGTGCAGACTCTTAAACCTAATTCCTATGTCGCTTGTTTGTCTGTTGATTGTATTGTTATTTAACGTCCGGCAGAAGAGTTTCTCACTTAAATAGAGAATTCTTCCTGTCCAAGGCTATGTGTCTTTGCCTGGTTCATCTGGCTTTAAAGCTGGGAGGATTCTTCAACGTGCCGATATTTACTGAAACACTGGGCATTGGTTTTGGCTGTCTCATTCGATCGACAAGAAAAAACTAGGCGAATTCACATGATGGATTTGAACGTATGACCTCACGATCATAGGTAAACAAGCTAACTAAGGAGCTCTGTTTCGCATCTTTCGTCGGTACTTAACCCTTGTGATATCTTGTGTATTGGATTGAAGTAAAACTAGCAACAAATTAGATAGTATTTTAAGAGAAAAAAGTGAAAAATCCAATTATCTTGTATGATAATAACGAAATTTGTTTTTAGGGAAAAGCACATGGATTCCAATGTGTCTCCTGTCACATGAAGGCCCGATGGTTATGAAACTTGTTTTATAACAAAAATAAGCGCTGCATTGTCACACATTACCTTTTACTACCGACACGCAATGGTATCTTAAGGTCGGTCTTACGGAACTCCACAACGCCACTTCAAACGTATATGTGTAAACATTCATTCAAACCAGATACGCAGGTATCAAAACATTTGTTGATCCTCTTAATATTACATTACCCATTATTCCTGAATAATTGATCATTACCCATTATTTCTGTCGTGAGTATAAAAAGTATAGTAATGTTTCCGGCTGACAAGGGATTCGGTTTATGAATATGTATCTCAGCAGTCTATTTCAATATATTAAATATTGTGATATTTGCTGCGTGGGTCCCTCAAGGAGAATAATGCCAAATTGCTTAAATTGTACTGGTCTTGAAGGGTTAACGAATGAAAGCAATTACCAAAAAGGTCAAGGAAAGGGTTAAAATCAATGATATTTTGTGATATATTTCAATCTGACGGCTACTGATAATGATACAATTGTATAAAACAAGAAACAGAAAAACTAAGAATAAAAGACACAAAATATCGTTTTATAGAATATTTTTGACCGTTTATGTAACGGCTTAAACCTCAACTACTTAAGGTCCAGTTTAATTTATAACTTGAATTATACAAATTACACTCTCAGTCTTTTTTAATGTTTTGAGCCTAGAAATCTCGAATGTTTAACATCGGCAAGGCCATATAAAACAGTGTTTAGAATATGAAATATACATGTTTTACCTTTTACAATTATAAATGAATTAGTTAATTTTTTTCTCGTTTATGACCATCACCGATAGTGACACTCTTGTTTTCGAAAATATATGACACGACGGGAGCCGCGCGCGGAGCAGGAGTTACTTAGCTTTCCAGAGCACCCGAACTGACCCCTGGGTTTTGGTTGGGATCGTGTTTATCTCTTTTGTCGGTTTTACACGTCTTGTTGCGTTGATAGCTGTATGTTTTGTCTCTTTTCAGTTGACCAAGGATCCGTCTGCGTTTGAATTTTTTAATTATTGATTGCCCCTCTGTATCTTCTACTGTCAACTTTTTAAATAAATTGATAATTAAAAGAAACCCTTTTTCTAATTCAATATCAACGTCATTTACAAATACAGGTAGGTTGCAATCCAACTTAATCATTACCGGTAAAGCTAAAAGCTTCTCGCTAGTAGTGAGGCCGAGAATTCCGGTTATCTTAAAATAAATATCATAAACATATTTAAACGTTATAGTACATAGGCGTTGTTATGTTAAATAAGATATATAATCGTAAGATTTAGATCAGCTGATGCAGAGAATACATACAATTGTCGCTCTCATTGCGTTGTATTAAAACAAGGCCCCGAGTAATAACCTGTTTCCCTGTGTTCAGTTTAAAGAAGTGTTTTTTCCAAGAAATATATATTTTTATTCGGATATTTATCAATGCAATCAAACTAAACATAAAAATCACGTGACTCAATTTTGGCTAGATGACGAAAAGCGCTCATTATCAATAAAACAAGTAACTTCAAAAAGAAAAATCTAAACCACCGTTATACAGTAGGTAATTGCAAAATATCACCTAATTTGAAAAAAAATGTGGCGTTTATTTCCTGCCTTTCCTTTTCCGTCGGGTCAATCACAAACGAAAGGTGATGTATCAATGTTACACTGTGTCAACACCAATAAGAACATCTATGGATCCCCGCTGTGAATTATGTCACATTATTACAGGATCTATTTCTTTGACATCAGAAGCGCAATTTTCTTAATCAAATCATTTCTGGAAAAGTAAAAATGCAGAAAAAACCAACTGAACTCAAAGTCTGAATAAGTACAACACGTAGGAAATGAAAATCAGTCTTCGAGAACAATGTGCAATTCCTAACCGGGATGAGACAAATTGTCCAGAAGGACCTCATCCGATGTGAAGAAGACATTTTTCACTAAAACATCATTCAAATAAGTATCATTTGCAAGAATCTCAATGTTTGATATGTAAGTATAATGTATATTTCCAATCTGTTTTTCATAAATCCCCGATACTTTAGACTAGCCATCGAGCGCATTAACGGTGCATTATCACTTATAGATTTTTATCACAATCATGTTTCTCATTCTATAGATAATTTTTCGTACAACTTATATTCATTATTTTCCAATAATACCTGCCGATTTAATTGAAAAATCTTCTTCGTTTCCGAGACGGACAGTTATGCTATTAATGATCCTTATAACACATACTTCCATCACATGTCTATGTTACAGTTAATTAGACTAAACATAAAGCAGGCACAATTCGTATCGAGGTATTTTCCTCTCAGAATCAAGGTATGTTTCTGAGTATCCTAGCGAACATGTTTAATTTACAAGACAGAATAGATATGGAAAAGATTTTGCCGTTTTCGTGGTTATTATCGTTTAATAGTCGTTTGTAGTGCGTATCATATTTCCCCTTGTTGCACTATTTTCTTAATCAAACAAAAAGTCCGTGTTATCAGTGTAAGCTAATTAGGATAAGCAACGGGTCAGAAAACGATCAGTCTCAAGAGCTGAAAAAAAAGAAAACAAGTTCGTATGGGTCAGTTACAATGTAGTCTGATGCTTCTTTTTTTAAAGGCGTATAAAATTTCAAACTATGTTTGTCGTCAGAAAATGAATACCGCTATTTTGAAGCTATTTTCGTATTTAGTAGTATTTGGGTCACACAGTATTACATGAGCAAGCATTGTTAAGGCAGTAATATCATCATTATGTGGTTGTACTTTTGATAGATTTGAACGAATACCTTCGGTGAAACATTTCTTGCATAAGAAAAATAAAAATTATACATTCAAATCGCGAAAATTTTTGAGAATATTTTATCGAGAAATCAAATACATACTGTAGATGTTTCAATTTGCTTTTTTAACTACAAGCTCAATTTAACATATTTTTCCTTCGGTGAATGTGAATGGCAGTTATAATCAATTATAATTTTTCAACAGATTTTATGAAATATGAAACCAATTTGGGAGGTACAAACCAATAAATGTTTTGCAAGAGAGAGAGAGAGAGAGAGAGAGAGAGAGAGAGAGAGAGAAAGTGTGTGTGTGTGTGAGCGAGAAAAGGAGAATGACTCAAATGATTCATATGAGTCAACGAGCTATAAGACAAGTGAGTATGACAATTTTACGTAGATGTTCACAATTGTCGTTAAGGAAACCAAATACAGCAATAAGTGGGCACGTCTTTAAATTATTTTTTAAGTTAGCATTCATATGTTGTTATTATGTTTGCTCTTAAACTTAAACATAACCAAATAAATTTATTAAGATTTCAATGAAATTGTTAAACTTTTTTCTTGAAATATAGTGGGAAAATGTGCTAGATATGCTAAGAGTCAACAAATTTAACGGAAACAACATTAAATATATAGAACTGCGTTTTGGCAATCGGATAAAGATTAATTCCATACTCTACGTTTGAGGTTGTCATGGAGTAATAAGGCCAGAACTGATTATTCCAATGACCCAATGCTAATGACCTGTCACAATGGTAATGCCATATTGTTACGAGTATCGTCCTTATTTCATCTTCTCCGTCATGCATTAACGAAATGTCTAGAAGAGCGATTATAGATATTTAGTCGTAAATTCCAATTTACCATTCGTCGAATCCGATGTAATCTAGAAACATACTACAAAATGAAAAGCCGTACATACTGGACAATTCTGTTTTTGACTGAAGATATGTTTTTTGTGAATTAAATAAAATGACTTTTCGTTGTTTATTCATGAACACAAAAGTAACTTTATTTATTTTATTGATTATTTATCAACATCAAAGTTGCAATCGGCCCACCTATTTGCTTTGAAGATGCACTTTTCTAAAAGAAATGACTAAAAAGAAATAATGGAAAACTCGATATATATTTAAACTTAAACTTAAAATTTGACACGCACTATTGATTTGATACCTTACGTCTAAAAGATCGTAGACTTGGAAACAGTATCACTTTCTACCTATTTCATATTGTGTCATCTTGTGCAGTTTTGAACTATTGATGCAAAAATGATGTTGAAAGTGACAAATATAACGACCAGTCATAGTGTCACTGTCACATGACTAGTAATTGAGAAAACGGCTCTTTATTAAGGACGTATTGACTGATCTTGAATAATTATTACCCAGACACAAGCACCGATATTTTATTCGGAGCAAAACACTCAAATTAGTTAAAATCGTTTCTTTTGCATTTGGGTATACTCGTACAGTCAAAATAAAAATATAATGATATAGACTAAGCAAATGTTCAGCGTTTGAACACAAAGATAAAGACTATAAATACAAGTTGTTGTAGTGTTGATGTATTGTTGTTTAACGTCCAACTCAAGGATCTTTCAGTTATATGACCGTGTGTCGGTAAAGTGCGACAAGTTTTGCTTATGCTCCGCACCTATGGCCGTGAACTAGGGAGGGTTCTTTAACGTGCTGAAACCTACTGTGACACAGGACGTCGAGTTTTACTGTCTCATTCAAAAGACAGTGACGGCCGACCGCACCGTGGCTTGGGCTCGAACTCCGCGCAATAAAAAATGACAGATTGGAAACAAACATGGTGTTTTTATGGAGAACAAAAGCAAACCTAAAATGAATTTGACAAAGTATCTGGGGGTAATCAGTGCCTCATATCTGCACGCAAAATCTGCCGTGAATATACCATTTCAATCCCTTGAGTATAATAGAATGTCAAGCTCGGTGAAAAAGTATGTCATAAGTAATTTAAATGTACAAATGTTGTCTTTCTCTGAAATTTCAAAGGTAAGATCAGGTGCTATGGAGAAAAAGACTTCGGAGTTAATTACCAACACGATAAACAATTTGACATTCATTTAACAAATCTATTCTCTAACTTTTCTACTTTATCTGTTCATGTAAATATATGAATCTGCTTATCAAGACTACTAAAACATACATTGAAGGAAAAACGTGGTTTTGTCGTTACGCAATGTGTGTTAAGAATATAGCAGGAGCCAAAAATGCACAAGTGCCTAGAAAGCCTAATGTGAGTAAGTGACGTAGGGATAATTCTGGGGAGTGGTGACAACTTTTGTTTCAGCAGATCATCTATTCAACCTGTTTCTGTTTTACTCCCATGTTTCACGAAAGACAACTCTAAGGATATGCTGAACCAAATGACATTCATCGATTTTTTTTCTTTTGTATTTTGAAAAAATGCCTTCGAAAATATTCGATGAATTCATCTTTAATATACGGAAGAGAACCAAACAAACCTTTAGTCTTTATTGTATGATTAATTGTAAATTTAAATTCTCCGATGGTCGTGCTCTGATAGATAAGATGATGGTAGAAAGAACAATATCACATTACAAGTGTCATGTCACCATCAAGTCACCATCATGTCACCGTCATGTCACCGTCATGTCACCATCATGTCATAGTCATGTCATAGTCATGTCACCATCATGTCACCATCATGTCGACATTAAAATGCAGCATTTGTAGAAATAACTTCCAAGACTGTTTTGTTCAGGAGTGTATGTATTGTAAACGA
>JACSZP010004366.1:27254-43168 GCA_016161895.1 Pinna nobilis | reverse complement strand
GAGATCAAGAATAAATTAAACTTTCCACACGCTTTAGACACAGCCTACCACAGAAACATTGCCCAATAATTACTATATTGGCATATAGGCTTGTGACTCGTAGTTTAATTGGGATATAGACCTTGACTTCATGTAAATATATTATTCAATATCATTGATTCGTCATGCCTTGTTATATATAATGAGGCTTACAGTTTAGTATGTGTGACCATGTTACAAGCATTGTCTTGACTTAAATGAACTTCATGCATTATGATGTTTATATCATATTTGATATTGACCAAAGCAAAGCCGAATTACCACACGCATGTCTTCGTGGCCATACCATTCCATGTTTAGAACACATCCATGGGCAGGACCATGGTTCTTTTCTTTAATCAGTTCTTTTCTTTATCAAATTCCATTGGTAGGTTCCAGAGATTTCGATCACGACTGGAGCCGGCGGTTAGACAACGCTGACTGTTTAACTGTCGGGGAACATGTAAAGGACTTTCCACAATTTCTTAAGATTTGGAATTTGGACAATGTTTGAAAACACGTAAACAGCAAACACTTCTAGGTCAAATCTTTCAATAACACCTATTTTCGGTTCTTGTTGATACATCGCTTTCATCAATTGGTATTTAATTTCGACCTTAACAGGTTCAAAATATATGTACATGTATATATTTCTGATTTAAGTGACAAGATACACATGTATAATCTTGCATTTTGATCCGCGACAAATGTTCAGCATTTTTTATAACAACGATTTAACTTGTAACTTCTATACTACGGGCAAAACAAGATAATGTACAAGCAAGTTTATTTCGCGTTGATAGACACTCGAAATCGAGGCTAGGAATCTATTCGACTGGTTTCCTTCCCAAGAAAGAGAGCTGTTCAATGTTCGATAAAAACAAAACTTTGCGCTTTTCTTAACTTATCCTAGCTCGGAAAAGGTTCTATGACACGTTGTTTTACTAGTTTTGGGATGTTTCCATCGTAGCCGGTTTTTAATTGCTATTACTTATTTAATTCGATGTTGAAGAAATGATTTTTATTTTGACAAAGCAGCGATAGAAGACTAGATCCTGGACTAATATTTCATTACCAAATAAACTTCGAATGAAAACGTATTTAAAACTCAACGTAAGAAAACTATTGGTTAAGGTCATTGTAGCATTCATTAATGGCAGTTATGGCAAATAGTGATGCATGTGTAATGAATTATCTATTCACCTATTGCGGGACCTACATATCCTTATATGTTTTATGGATTATAACAAATAAGAAGCCTGAAAACTGACCAAAACGTACCAGAAAGGCACGATTGTTAAACGTAACGCAAAAGCTATATTTTATAAGAACGGTTTACCGGACTCTTGAACCCATGAATTTTTAGGCTTATGTGTCCAATTTATAAAATTCGACGTAAACAGGAATTACATTGAAGCAGATTATAATGGATTGTGAATGTTAACGAGATCGCAAAATTCCCAAGAACCTTGGAAGGTGCAAAGGCAACCCAAACAGGGGGTAGTTGGTTCTGACCCAGAAATTACTTAACCCTTAATCGAGGCAAACCGATGATTTACACAAATTTTGGCGAAATCACAGGTGCTCTAATTTTGAAAAAAAAAAATAACACGACTGAAAAATGGCATTTGATCCCCCCATCATTGATTTACTCCCAATAGTAAACCACGTGAACTTATCTAAATCGAGATTTTCTTAGATATTGAAAGGAACTTAAAAGTTTTGTTTAATAGATGTATAAGAAGTACTTACGTTAAGCAAAAACTCTGCATTCTTTTGAGGACAGTAGCAGGATTTTCACTTAGCTCATGCGTGTTGGGTATCCGGCGAACCGTGCAAATTCCAAAGAAAGGCGTAACATTTATATCCGAGTAGAAAATTGGACATTGTATCACCATCCGATTCGATTGAAATATTATTTTTCCGATTTAGGTAGTTTAATTTATATCAATTGATTCCACGTTTTCAGCATGATCATTAACTCATTGCTGGTTTAGTTTTTGTAGTTCACAACCGGTCGTGAATGACCGCTTTTATACAGAGGGTGTCTTGATATACACGAGTACATCAAAACCAACATTTGATATATTTACTCTTATAGAAACAAGTTATTTGTATGATAGCCTGATTGCGCAACCATGATGCTATACTGCACGGTGAATCTTAAAATCTTACATGAAGGCCCATTTCAACTACATTCCACAGCCGTGAACATCATCCACATATTTAAAGATTTTAATTCTTTTTTTAAAGAAATTGAAGACTTTGATCTCAAAATATGAATGATGAAAGATGCTAATTTTCCGCTAAATAAATTGACAAGAAACGACTACATTTTTAGATTTTTTATTGTATTTTTCATAAATAAAATAAAGTGCATACGTTCTCGTGATCACATTGGTGAAATTGCTCTATGCTTCAGCAACTGTCGTCTGCTAAGTTGATAGGTCTATATTAATTGAATAAAGTAATATGTCGTGTATTCATACACCGGTATACCTGTACTCAAGATAAATTGTTTAGAAATTATTACCTACTTTGCAGTAAATTAGAATCTTCGGACAGATAATATTCTAATTACAGTGGAACGCACTTATATCGAAGCCGGGTACGTTGAAATCCCGCGTAATTTGAAATAATCCTCAAACCCCAGCTAAAAGACTGATTACTAGTTTACCTCGGTTATTTTAAAAACCCTTTTTATTTGAATAAAAAATCCCTATGATTTAGATATACCAGGGTTCCACTGTATTTACGTGTCACTATACGCCACTGATTGTAGTAGAATATACCATGAGTCATTTGTTTTACAGTAGACATTTCCACGCGGCTGGCCGTCCCTGTCTATCGGATGAGAGAGTAAAAACCGAGGTCCCGTGTCACAGTAGGTGTTGGCACGTTACAGAACCCTCACTGCTCTACAGCCAACAGTGTCGAGTATAGGCAAAATTTGTCGCCATTCACCGGCACGCGGTGACGTCTCCATATGAGTGAAATATTCTTGAGTGGGTCATTAAACAACGATACAAAAAACAACAACAGTAGACATTTGTTGTTTTTGCGTGTATACAGCATAAATGAATAAATACCCTCATCAAATTGTATAAGCGTCTGGTGGACTGAGTGATTGATCACATTTGTAGTTAAATAAATATCTAAGAAAGTACAGCATACTCTTCTTAAACTGCCATTAAATTGAGACCTGCGTCAAGGTATGCTGCTTTTTCCTTGTTTGGAATAGAAATGTAAAATACCCTTCTTAATTTGTGTACTCTACGCAATATCAATTTGGTATGATTAATGGAATGTGTAATACGAAAAGTATGCACACAAAACACCTTTGTTATTTTTCATCAATTTGTTTACAAATACACGAGACTGATTTAGATAAGTTAGACGTTTCATGGTTGAATGATTTCAGATTATACCCGAGAATTTTACAGCCCATCTGAAGTTCGAGTTTGGATTAATGTGTATGAACATCTGGTTGGTTTCATACTGATTACAATATATCTCGTTTGACTCAGTGGCGGAAGTCTCGGTTTCGAATTCGGACCAGGACAAATCTACGCCATCATCATAGTCAGCAGCTATGAGAGGGCAGAGGTAGTAAGTCCTTCGGATAGGACTTAAGAGAAATTCCAAGTCACAACAGGTGCAACAAGTTGAAGACCCCTTACTGTCCCCTTTTAAGTGCCGAATAGATACCAAAGCTCCAATTCCAAGAAGCAATGCAATGGCCATATTTTAGAGCAACAATTTAGGGAAAATTGGATTTGTCAGCCAAATGACATTTACAGAGTACTACCATGATTAAAATGAAGTAGACAGGAAAAACGGCCAGATTTTAACAGCCTTTGCCAAGATATTGCCTTAAGTATAATTTTCCCCTGATCGTCAGAAAATCATTACTCATACCATTTGAACATGTAGTGTATACACTTTTTAGCTTTTTGCTAAAAGTGCACTATGTGGACGGACCCTTACAGCCCTGTACCAGGGCCCACCCTGTAGGTAGCCAATTTAGCCATTGACTAATGTTTGTGGAAATTGGCTAAAAATAATTGCAATTGGCTAATTTTCTGGCTAACAGTTTTTTGTTGCTATGTTAAAAGTGTATCTATTGAATGGCATCATATGGTCATAAAAGTTACCTGTTAAAACATAATTGAAGAATGAATGTCCGGAAATAAAGGGGAGATGATTCAAAATTTATGGATACTAATGCCCAATGTGGATAATATATATCATTCTATGTAAATTATGAAAAATATTTCACATACTGGTAAATGTTCATTGGCTAATAGAACTATCAATTGGCTAATAAAAATCTTGATTGACTAATATTTTGGCTAACAATTTTCTGAGTCCAGGGTGAGCCCTGCCTGTACTGATAGTCAGTGACTTCATAATATTAGTAAAACTTCTAGGGCTGACCGTTTAACAATTAAGAAATAAGAAAACAATAAAGTCACCCTCTGTCGAATAGCTGGCACGATTCTGTATTAAATTATTCGAAATTTTATATCAATTACTGATAAAAAAAAACTAAGGAATGAAAAAAGCATGGAAATGAAGCTCGATGCATGTAGAAAAAAGAAGTACACGTATTTTGTAATTCGAATACTATGCGATAACCAACTTACTACAAACAACGGTAGGAAAGTACATGTACTTCAAATGAAACTTGAAGTCTGAACCTGATATTTGGTATTGAAATTTAACTCGTGTTTTATTATGCCAAGATCACAAAAATGTTTTATAAACAATAGTGCATTTATAACGGATTTGAAAGTGTTTTACTCAATGGCATCTTTAGTAGTGGAGAGATAGAAGATCCAGCAAACGGACCCTTTCTTTTGAAGAAAACAAGTACATCTGATTGAGGTGCTGAACAAATATAGACATGTACGAGTATTTGGAAACTGCATCTAGATATGATCTAGGACATTAAGGCTCCCATTAAGAGTGTACGCCTTCTGCTTGCGAGGTAGAAGGTTCGACTCCGCGCTACGGACCTCGGTAGATTTTTATTTTAAGACAGTCAATACCGGTGTCCTAAGTCATGATAGGCATCTGCAAATTAAAGTACTCTCACTGCCCTAGGTATAAACCAAATTTGTAGCAATCACTCTCACTCTTTTAGCCATTGACCGAATCTATACTCGGTCCTCATATAAGTGAATGAATCTATAGAGTAGGACGTTAAGCAATACAACAAAACCGACCAACCAAGAAAACATGATCAATGCATATAGATAGTGAGACAGTAAAATATCCCAGGTTTCGTCTTCTGTAGGTGTTGACATATTAGAGATCCCTCACTGGCCGGTGCCATTTCGTGTAGAACAAAAGCCAATATCTGGCCTATATTTGGCGCCCTTCATTTGTATTTGCCAACGTCTTCATATAAGGATAAAACTGCTATGTCACTATCATTGTCATTAGTAATGTACTGGTATCGGAAGTAGCGGAACCGCCATGTTTTCCATCATCTTTGATGTACAACTACTACGGTGGCATTTGCATAGATACATGCAGTGCATCCTTTGGGTATTTCTAGGTTAGAATAAAAAGAATATATAACAAATGCCACCGAATCTTTTCATATTCTGCAAGTGTGTTTTCTTCAAGTGCTCACAAGTGTTCATTGACCTTTTGGGCGGAATGATAATCTGTTTTAAATAAGTCAGGTGTAAGACATTATATCTGTTATTCCAGAGATTCATTCTTTTCCTCCACGTGGTCGTTGATCGTAGGGACGGTATTTTAATCTGCATCAAGGTATTGTTGTAAATGTTTTCTTCGTCGTGTCACAAAGGTACTAGCCTGGTTTCGATGCAGAAAGATTTACTAAACGTTAACCTTTATCACATTTGGAATGACAAAAAAAAAGACTAACTTACATCTTTGATCTTCTTAGGAAAAGGGATATACAAATGGTATTAATAAACAGTTCTATGCTTGCATTTTAAGTACATTCCGAAGTGACTGTCCTAATAATACCG
Source organism: Pinna nobilis (assembly GCA_016161895.1). Taxonomy (NCBI): domain Eukaryota; kingdom Metazoa; phylum Mollusca; class Bivalvia; order Pterioida; family Pinnidae; genus Pinna; species Pinna nobilis. The sequence goes on along the minus strand of JACSZP010004366.1, from coordinate 37,142 downwards.
ATCGACATTTAACCAATGCCAAAATATGCTACCTGCCCTCCCAGGGGATGTAAAGTATTCGTTAAATGCAAACACTTCTGTATCAATATCATTATGTATGTTAAAGTGAGCGTTCATTCGTCGATTTTATTTGTCCTTTTTTCTTTATGGGATCCCGTGTCCATTAATTGTAAACTATTAGCGTTGCTTGTTTGAATTCATATAAAAGATTTGACCATCATTGGATTTCACATGGTTGCTGCACGCATATATTACCCCACAAGACGGTTAAAATCCTTTGCATTATGGTTACTTGAATCCGGTTGATAACTCTCTCTCTCTCTCTCCCTCTCTCTCTCTCTCTCTCTCTCTCTCTCAGAGAATTGATGTATATTTCCTAAGGCGAATTGATACATTTCAAAATCCTGCGTCTTTTTTAATGCACAAATTTATTTCCATTTTAGTTATCTGACTGATCATTCATTTCAACGACACTGACCAGATTCATGACCACTGCTTTTTTCCCGTTCATATCAAACTCAGAAGCGTTATTTGTGCATTGTTATCACTTGTTGAAAAAACACGATATGTGTTATTGGTTAAAGAAGTGTTTACACCACCTTCTTAGATATTTTAGTGATATCCTAACGACTTTATTTAAAAGTAATGGAACCGGCAACGTCTGAAAATAGAGATCATTTGCATGTATCTGTTGAAAACCATATTTCGTAAAAAGTGATCCCGATTTAAGTTCAATTTGATTGGCGTATTTTCATATACTTTACATCATGACTTCTCATATAATTATTTATAGCTTCGATGTAAAATACAATATACGGGGTAACACAGGATTTTACTGCTTGTCTGATCAAACCAAAGATTTCACTGATTATTACAAACTCATTGCACAAATTCAACAAATTTTAAATACACATTCTACAAGTTTAATGAAACTTAGCTCTAATTTTGATCTAGCGATTCCAAATCATTTTAATCGTCGACTTTTTGAAAGGAGTTCTAACTTGCCCGGAGGTTTTCCCACGAAAAGTCGTAAAACGTAAAAGCCCACAAATACAAGAAAACAAAGGTTAACCTTGTATGACTGTTTGACCGTAGATGCCTTGTCTTAATTCACTTGGAAACGTTTGATAAGTGATTTAAAGCATAATGACATTAAACGTATTGGCAGGTGTATCTCATTGATACATTGTAAGTATACATATGTACATGTACGTATTTATGCATGCATATATGTTTATTTCAACGCAATTCCTTTGTACTTTATTCTGTATTTACGATGAAATAAGCGTCTAATCAGAAAGTCAAAGTACTTTGGACTTATTTTGACCTATTCAGTAGCTGGCTAGAACAAAAATAAACTTATTTAATAAAGCAGCGTATTAAAAAGTCTTGGGCGAGACTGTCAACAAATTAACAAGGCTCAGACATTTTAGAGAACACATTTTCTTATTTCATGCATCTGGAATGTAAATTTCAGAAATATTGCAAATGTACTTTTCTTCTCGACGATTTATTTCATTTCCAAAGCACTGCAAAATTGGACGGATTCATACTACTAATCCAGCTGTTTCCACTTTGTACATGTTAAATAAAACTTTGGTTAGAACTATTGCAGTTTGATAAGAATTTTTCAGATCCTTAAACCATCGATCAAAATACACCTAGTTCAATAAACATAAATGTCTAAAAATGACTTTAATTCGGGAAACGTTATTGATGACCACCCAAACTCAAATACTTAATTGAACCTTTTATTTGTTATTTATTTGACGACTGCCCCCGATCATCATGACGTCACTTCCTCTAAAAATGGCACCATAGTAAAGTAGAAACATTATAGCGCCCGAGGAAGTTCAATCAAAGATCGGGAAAGAAGTACCATTGCAAATGCTGATCAAAATTTCCCAGCGCAGTAAATATTGTGACAGAGTTTCATTTGCATTTATAATTCTCTGTCAAACATGCATTCTATGTTCAAACTATACACAGAGTACCATATTAGAAGTATCAGAGAAGTACTCGGTAAAGATAGGTAAATAATTACCACCTATGGTGACTTAGTTGTTCAAAACAAAGCCAAAAGTACAATATATCTTACAAAAATTAGGTCATTTACAATCATATAATACTCTCCCAGCGCTGCTGCGATCACTATACTAGAATCTTTGATCTTCACAGAAGTCATTTAACAGCAGAGTTGATTATTGGTTAGAGCTTCCCTGTTCATCTTTGATGCCATTTAACCGTCTAGACATTACTTCGCCTTTGAGGAACGGTGGCATAATAAGGCAAAGCCACCCATGTCCTAGTTCATTCTCCATTAAGAGGTCATCTTGATTATGATATTATTTTCTATCATTCCGAACAATCGACTTCCGGTTGAGAGATTACTTCTAATTAGAAAAAGCGATGATTAAATCTATCTTTTTAATATTTCTTTTCGTTTTCCTTTATTACTCCGGCAAATTAATCTACAGTTTCCCTTTAATCTAGAGTTATTTGAAATATGTTTTGAACTAATTATCGAGGTCAGCCCGCGATCGTCTGAAGGACTTGTATCAGATCTAGTGAATAAAAGAAGAGGGACGTGATTTATTGCCTAACAAACCACCCGCAGAATTGGTCATGTGACACATACATAGCACAAGATAAACACTTTCATGTTATTGGAGTATTTAAGCGTTATGATGGAGGCTACCAACCCATGGCAAATTGTATTAAAGGTATAGAGGCGTTAGATTTATCTTTAAAAGCAGATTATGTACTCTCTTAAATTTGTCACATGAATTTATGAATTTTTCAGTTAATTTATTTTAAATTACCAATAATAACTTCTTTTTTTAACACCCGGTAGACCTTTTTTCAATAATCTCAACGGTTTACCAGTGCTATCAGGTTTATCTCCGAATTTGAAACGAAAATATCATTTGGTCGACCTGTATTTCCTTGTGCGATTGTTTTCATTTTTTGTCTCGGAGTATGAACAATCTTAAAGATATGTATTTATAAAAAACATACAAAAATGAAATCTGCGTAAAGGAGTGTCCTGACTCTAGTAGGTGGCACTGAGATTTTGATAGCTCATACGAATAATTATAGCATATCGTACAATAAACATCAACTTTGTGGATGGTGCACTGGCTCATCCCCAGTAGCATGGCGAGTCTGTCTGACCGTATCAGTGGTAAAACAGCCAAAATCTGTTTACGAATCAGTGTCAAAACAATGCAGGTACATGTTTTTTTCTATCCAGAGGTGGGACGCAACTGTCATTGGGAACAAAATAAACAATGAAGTTGCAGAATTTCGCTCATGGATCTTCTCGTACCAGGCGTCGTCGCGAAAAATACCTATCACTTGATATTTTTTCAACTGCCTCACATATGATGTGTAATGTTAGGTATTCGCCTACTTGCTTTAATCAAGTAGTAGGTAAATAGAAATCAAGCTGTGCTGGAGTGTTTGGGATGCTGTGATTCTGAGTAGTCCTTCCCCTTACAACAATCAGAAAGCTCAAATCAGTCGGCAGGCACTAACATGGAGTGTCACATTAGTCGATATGAAAAACACCAAACATTTCCTTGGGCTCAGGAATTCGGGTTTGTTAAGGTGTTTGTCTATAACGATAAGCCGCCCTCTATTATACTGTTGATGTATTCCATACGTCTCCTTTAGGGTGATTGAAGGCTCGCGCCGAGTTTGTGATCCATTAATGTTATGTAATTGTCAGGTTGGTCTACATTATAAATGCAGTTTTGACAGCGAAATTACAAGTTTTTATCCAGTAAATAAGATTCCTTGATTCTTGCTTCAAAACTATGACATTTGCAAAAATGGAGAGGTTTTCTTACTTTAATTCTGCAAAAGAGAGCATTTGTACTGCGACAATTCTAAAAGGGCCAACAAGGCATACTTAATCTTCCATGGCGCCTTACACACCTGTAGAGTTTCTGAGATCCGTAATTTTTTTCCACAATTACAGCGAGTTTGGATAGTAGAGGTGGGCAATATCTGTTTCTGTCCTTGTTGTTACATAAAACAGCCATATATCTAACGAATATATCACGCATGTATATATCAACACATGAGTGTACAAGTATAATTACAGTACTCAATACCTGTATATATATTTTCCATGTTCTATTTATGTCAATGCACACAAAAAACAAAAAGGATGGCTGTAGACGGGAAATGAGAGTATCGCATTATGCATCACAAGTCCGCCTAATGTTCGAATCAGTTTTGGTGGATTGATAACGCGTAGGGAACTTTGTGAGGTTACTTGTGCTGGCCGATAGTCTCTCTCTAATGCATCTGTACCTGGGTTTTCGCCACCATCACTTAAGACTGTATGCCACAATATGACTAAGATATTGTCGACCTTTATGTTAAGCGACAGATAAACAAAGAAGCAGAAAAAAATAAGCAAGAATATATACATGTGTATTTTAGAGGCATCTTAACTACTTCTTATACTCCGAATTTTCTTGTATCTCATGTTCTTGAATTTGACTACATATACACGCAGTATCAAGCGCTTGTCATGCTTGTGTAATTGTTTATGTTTAACCAGAGACAAACACAAGCGCCTAATCTGTTAAACTGATACTTCTTCATTAGTTATCATCTGCAAAGAGAGAAGAAGTATACACCTAGGTAAGGATGACAGCTAATTTTAGAACAGCTTACAAAACTAGCCGGTGTGTGGTCTGGTATTTGTTTCATTTACTTAGTCGTTGTACCTAATGCTAACGAATAACACATACCCCATTGCATCGACCGATTTCGTGCTTAACCCATCCGTCTCTTCCCTCCAAGGTGTGTAACTATTTGGTTCAATGTATTTGATCAAAAAAATCTTAATAATTCGTCGATCTTTTAAGTAACGGGAGAGAAACTAGGGTATCTGAGGTATTTGAAAGACTATTCTATGTTAGCCATTTCCAATATAGGAATGTTTGAAACGTCACGATTCTTCGTGTCGGAGACAGGACATATAGTAACTGATAGAATTTTGAAATCATATACATACATATTTCGTTTTGTGTATCTAAAATATTCCAAGCACTGGTAAACGTGACCACAGGTGCGGCGAATTCCAGTTGGTTAGGAACTTATATCTAATAAGCATACCTCAAACATGTCAAATATTACCATTGGAATTTGCAGACGATATTTTTCAAGAAACATCTGCTATAACTTATTGTCTACGCTATAAAATGATTGGTTTGTGTAAATTATATAATGTGTAGTAATTATTAAGAAAGTTCTGTCTAAGTTGCCAAACAATCATACAAATTTGTTCCTAAAACACAAAGTCATAAGCAGACTTTTTGTGGTTTCAGTTACACTAAGCGATCTTTGTGATACTTACTACTGACTCCGGGTCACCATCTGCCTATTTGATACTGATACAATTATGCTCTTGCAAATATCGCGCTAAAACAAGCGAGTATTATAGCTGGATGAGGTTAAACGCCCTTTTCGCTATCAAAGAAATTATATCCGAAAACAAATATAGAAAGAAGACAAAAACAGCTTTATTACCATCTGGTTGTAGGGAATTTGACCTTGAATATGAAAAAATATGCTAAACATGCCGATCACGAGAATATGGAATTGTTCGTAGAAACGTAGAAAATGACTTTGATGTTAACAGAAACCACTTGTATTAATTGGTTTTAATTTCAATGACATAATCAGTTTGTACAAAGTCTACCCAAAATAAGCTAGAGCATGGATGGTATGAAACATGTAGATGTTGATATTTAATATGTTTAACAAACAAAAATGTAGCAAAATAGCTAGAATTTGAATATTAGATGGTAGAAATATGGCTTAAATAATCGCGTACTAGTATTGAATATCGCAAATATTTTATATGAGTAAAATCACATGATTAGGCTACTGAGTATATGTGAATACAAAATTATATATGTTTTGTTATTATTTTAATAAAAATGCAGTCTTTGGTGAGCACCGTTAACTCGGGCATCCGAACTGTTACAAAGCAAAGACATATGACAACGAGGATGTAATGACCGAAGTCCTCTGAGGATTATTCTTAGGTTAACTAATGTGTTGTATAGGTGCCACTGTGACTCGTAACCCTTGGTTGCTTGCTGGCTTGTTTCGAGTGTGTCATAGGTATACAATGGAACCAATCCATATTGAACCCATATTTATTGAAATAGCTATTTAGCTCACTTATTTTGAAATCCTTTTAATTTGAAAGAAAAATCAGTTTCCCCTTCGGTTTTAATAAATGCGTGTTTAACTGTACTTGCAATTTTTTCAGACTGTGATTGGTTTATTCCAGAGATTTTTCATAAACACCTTTGGCTTTTGTTTATTTCAAGTAGCAATGGGGTTATTTGGCTAAACAGTTAATTACATCCGAGAACAATTGAAAAAAAGCAATTTCCAGGGGGGATCCCATCACTTATAGAACCAATAGTCCTGCACAAAGGTTATGATGTATCAAGTGGTACTTGAAGTTGTTCCATTTATGCCAACATCATGCATTTTATCCCTAAATCTTCCAAACAGTTTTGTGAATATTAATTAAGCTGTACTTGGTATTTTTGCATAGAAATATTTTTATCAAAGATTGAAATTTCCACTAGATTCTAAGACCGCTTTGTAGTCCTATGGCATTGCAAGATTCTTTCAATATATACTGTATTCATTTATATTATGTGTTGTTATAGATTCTCAAAGATCTCAATAAACTATTCTGCATCGTCCATGAAGGAGAACAGTAATGTTTCACGCATTTTATTGTGTTTTTATCTTACCGTTACCTTGTCTGCTTTGTTTCACTTTGAGGAAATAGCTATAGTACATGTGTTCTTTTGTGTTTTCAATGTTGGCATTCTGATATATTTTATTTCATTTTCTCACATCGATGACAGCGTAAAATAGTTTAAAAATAAACAAACTTTATTACAATACGGATGTGTAAAAATGGAAGCGTTGTTTTGTTTTTATTATTGTTTCACGTCCCACTCAAGAATCTTTTACACACAGGAAAAAGTACCAAAGGATGTTTGAAATTCAATGTCCTACATGAATCTGGTTTGTAATGAAAAGCTCGTAATATAAAAAAAAAATGCGGAGCGGGTTGGGAACAGGTATCCGGAAGAATTCAGTGTTCATAAGTAAGCTTGCATACTACACCCGTCGCGCCTGCCCAATGGGAAATCTCGAGTTCGTAAGAAAGGTCATGATTTGGTTGTAGATCTGATCCGATGTCTTAAATCCAGACGAATATGTCACATGATGAATGAACATGGAAACAATTACAGATCAAATATTTTGTGTTATTTTTTCGAGAGTGTCTGTTGCATTGTCTTGATCGACTGTGATGACAATTCAATCTTCAATTATTTCATTAGAATTTTACTGTGGTGGTATAGTCGGTTATCAGAGGACATTTACACCTCCATGGCACTTGATCCCACTTCTTGATTTTAAGAGATCTGTAATTGCCTTATTTCACAAAATGTATGTGCCTCATGTTCAATTGAAAATTCAGTACCTAGGATTTCATAACCGACAAACTGAGTTTGTAAATGTGTCTTTGTTTGATAAGACACACGTGTTTGAATGTGTTCTTCATTTTTACGTGACGAATCATAATCAGCATTCCATGAATTATTAGAAAATGTAAACTTTTGGGTAACACCCGTTGTTATACAACTAGAAAATGTCAGAAATGCCCCATAGGGTCTTCAATATTGCTGTACTTGATCAAAGCCCTCATACTGGTTTAATAAGAAACCTAATACTTTTGTGGGGTAGTTGATTATTTTCACCATGATCATGACGTAATGGTGTAGACTCGATATTGTCTAAACATAGTTTCGAAGTAAGATAAGGAATTTCGACATAGTCTAGACATAGTTTCCAAGTAAAATAAGCAACTCTGATTTCTTTAAATGTTTGCTTTAGAAATGGAATGATGAATGAAAACAAACTATACATTATCGAAAAAATATAAGTGCCATATAAAGAAAAATATATTACTTCCAACATATCAAACTTGTATGTCAGTAAGCACACGTTTTGGGTAGGGACTACAGGACTAAGGAAAAGTTTCGGTAGGTTTAAAGAAAAAACTTACATAATAAATGCTTCATTAAAGTTGTTAAAGTTCGATATGTGTTTGTGTTTATTTGCGTGTGATTAATGCCGTCTGAAGTCAGGGGTTTTAAACATAATAACAACAGTATCGTGATCGAGACTTTAAGAGTGTCTCAATTTACATTCCATGGTATTTTGGTGAGTGTACAAGGTTCTGATATAACCACAGAGTGACGTAGCTGGGTGGTCTGGTAACTGGGTAAAAAGCGAAACCGCGATGAGATTACATAACGGTATTCCATTATCAACGCTACGAACGCCAACGAACGTAGGGAAATTAATGATAATTTAACCTGCACGGTGCGAAGATTATCAAAAAATCTTTCAAAACTGTAATTGTTCCAGTTGATGAATTTATGATAAAGATATAATTTATCAAAAGCAGTTCAAGCTGCAAGTCATGAATGTTGTTTAACAAAGTCAGTGAATTAGATACCATCGTATTTCGAATAATTTAACGTGTATTGGATTGTTTGATGCAAATTCACGCAACCGACTTTTGAAAAATTTCTCTTTATCATGCAATTTAGAAACAATTTTCTAAAATTTTTCTCAAAGAAGATTCAAACATTTAATTATCAGTCTGTTGATCAAACTATTTCAAGGTGTTCACAGATTGGCCGTGATTTTGGCGAACTATTATCTTTTATGTCCACAAAGAGGTCTTCATATGCTAAGCGAATTATTTCATTATGAATTCTTTTCTGAAGGTATATACTCAATTGCTAATTTTTCTCTTTTCAAATGTTTGTCTTGTTATCAGCAATAAACGAGAGCACGAGTTATCAAGCGTATTAAAAGACCAGTTTGATTCCTGTGTTCTTTGTTTGTGAAATGCAAATTCATACGCACTGTGTGTAAGATAAATTGTACCCGATACAAAGGCAACGTAACATCAAATACCGCAATTTCCGGATTACTTCCGCGTTTTCCGTGCCCGATCTTAAGTAATGAAATAATGTACGCGATCTAGGTCAACATTTGATTGAAATTATATGCAATTAGAGTCTTAATGATGATTACGTCTACTACTAGTATGTTACAAATTGTGTTTGTAGGACACCACTAGGGGAGGGTCTGGTTTCACATTTGTAACACTCCGGCTTGGTAGAGTAAACATTAACCGGAAGCTATCATTATTGCAAAAGAGTGAAAAATTCAACTCGGAAATGTCATATTCTACACTAATTGCATAATGCTATCGATGAACTTTGTCAGAAAAGATTAGCAAAATTATATACTTAAGAAGTTATAGATGAGTGAAGCTCAAACACATCAAGGCTACACAACAACAAGTCGTACACCAATTGCATAAGTATTATTGTTTGGAGCTCCGTGCACATTCCAGGCCGGCTAGCTTTGTGTGAATTACTTCCTCAGTGTAAATAAAAATCACCCTTAAAAGTTGAATTTTATCAAACGAACCAAGGTCTTTGATAAGGAACGCTTCAGAAATGTTCAATGAATATGCGACCGTCAAATAAATTGCCTACAGCTCAATAAGGAATTTTGTAATTTTAGGAATTTTTGACTACATGCACTTAAATATGTAACACTGCATGACAAATTAATTTGTGCTTGAACCTACGGGCAAAATACAGACATCAAATTGGAAGTTTTGTTGAATAATTTAAAGGTGGAGACAGATAAAATCGTGTGATGTATAGTTTGTAATGGGTTCCGTTATCTGTCACTATTGTTCGGCGAGAAGCAGAGACATAGAAATCACGTCTTATCGTTTTT
>JACSZP010004366.1:0-27230 GCA_016161895.1 Pinna nobilis | reverse complement strand
AAGAAAAATTTAGCATCATTTTATCATGGCAAAACATTTAGATAGAAGATATTTTCACGTGGCTCCTTGGGTAGACGACTGGCCTTTTATGTCCTACTTATGCGAGGGAAAGGAAGAGGTCCTGTATCAAAGTAGATGACGACATGGTTAAATTCATCAAAAATTGTTGAAAGTCCCGAGTATGGGCGAAATTTATGACCCTTCACCGACACACGGTGACTTTATATAAGTGAAAGACTCTTGATAGGGACGTGAAATAACAACAACAAAAACTAGATTTCAGTACTAAGAAATGTTTTTGCCTTGTTTGGAAAGATACAAGCATTTGATTTTATCAAAACAAGTGCTTATGTAAGGCAATCCATCTGTCACTTTTACTCATTTGCTAATCTTTGATCTTCATTACGTTTCGGAAATAGATGTTTTACGACATAAAAAAGGCATGTAAAATTAGACATAAAAAAGTAGACATAAAAAGCCTAGCTAATTTACACTGATTATATTATACTGTGGTTACTTAAAAAAACACGAACGCAAGCGAAAATACGACATCAATAAGATAACATATGTTATCAAATATTCAATTTGATATTTTTTAACCTAGAATGTAGAAGTTTGTTTGTTTGTATGTTTATTTTTGCTTTATGCCACACTCTATAATCTTTCAGTCACATGGTGGCGGCCATTTTGAAAAGGTGGGGAGAGAGCCCGGTAACAAAGGTACCAGGGAAGAGATCACCGGCCATCCATAAGTAAACTAGCGAACTTTTCATTTTATAAAATTAGGTTCCAGCGAGCGAATTTGTAAGTAGATAGAGAAATAATAATTTAATGGGGGTATTTTAGAATGTATAGATTATATAATATCAATATGAGAAACAAAATAATACAGTATTGCCATACCCCTTCACAGAAGGGACGTTATAGCCAATATTGAAACTGCCGAGCACCGATTTTTTTCTTCACTTTATTCAATTTTATATCAAAATTTTGAAAGTATAATTTCACTTGTCATGAAGCCACTTCTCTATTAAGCTGCCTTGTCTTTGAAGAACATCTACAAATGACCTTCAATAAAATAAACTCTAGTGTACAAACCTCAAACCTCTATATAAAGGCCATCTGTATATAAAGACCACTCTTCATTGTTCCCTTGAGAAGACATTATAAACAAGAACTATTCTTTTACTGCCCACAGCAGTAACATTTGTGTACAAAAGCAACCTCTATAAAAAGACAATCTTACTTTAAAGATCAGCTTTGTCTCCCTTAGGAGAAGTTCCACTGTATATTTTGATCCTTTCGAATATTTCATCACTCAGAAGAAATATACTTGAGCTATTTATTTCTTTTGTAATTTTCTAACAAACCCAATTTCAAATTTTTAAAGTAACTTGAACCTTTCCCATAGGTAATGCCATGGGTAACGGAAGAAAAGTTTGAATGAAAGTTTCAATTCATACACCATTTTACATTAATTGGTAGAAATATTTAGTCTTCTTCCTTGGCCTGGTTGATGTGAATAAGTTTTAAGTCAATGAATCGTTCTTTTTTTCAATTGCACTATTCTTGAATTTGATTGTGTCCGATTCACCGATTCGATTTGGTAAGAGATTATTTATTACCATATTCCCAATATACGATCATTTTATATAAACGCAGTCGAGATTCGGATCACCCAAATCACTGTAATTCAACAAAAAGACAAGATAATTTGAATTAAATGAGAATGTGATTGATTTTTAATTCATTCAGGGTCAGAAGAATTCCATAGGATGACATTAGACTTATTCCTGTCAACTGTTTGTGTATAACAGTATCGGATTAAAGGTATCAGATAAACTATTATCCACCCATAGTCGGCAAGGGGTTAGAATATCACACCCCTTTACTTGTCACCAACACCCAGTAATTAACTGTTTTGTAAATATTATGACAGCATATCCTGGTTAATGACAGATGCAGACAAGTTCATAGGAAATGACGAAGTTGGCAGCAATTGGAACGAAAATTAAAGGACTTATTTGTTTTGTTGTTATGTATAAAATAATTGCTATACACGAAATTTTATCTATCTATCTATAGATCCATTGAGTCCACCGCAGAGAGCCGGAAGTATGTCGCTTTTGCGAATCTGTGAGTATCTCCATTTGTGCACATGTATTTGTGTGTAAATGCTTATGCCAATTACCATTTGGAAATAGAATATAGGGCAAAGCAAATTATACATTCAGTTTGTATTAATTGTAGGTCTTCAAATTATGTAGCAAATGATATGACACAATTAACGTCTATGTACAAAATACATATAATTTATACTATATTGAAATAGAAGATGAGAATTTTTAACAGGGTAAGGTAAATTCACTTAAGAATTAACTCGGAGAACTACCTTTCATACCTATTCAATAAACACTCATTTACCTGCCACCTTTTCATTTAGCTCAGGTTGTCTTTGGCGTACCATTCAACTAGAATTTTCTATTGTTTTGCACACTAAAACAGCGGTACCATAACAGCTATATTCGTCGGTATCTGAGAGATCAGGCAATATTGGAGGTTCAATTCATACGTCAGAAAAACACGCAAACCGCACAGTTAATATCGAGACAAATGGAACCCGCGGGTACCAAATTATGTATCTAAATTTATCGGTCTCGCAGTCGTCGTTTCTCAATTGAATTAACTTTCGGGAAGTTTATATTTACACTTGGAGGGACAGTTTATGTCTTTTGTTCTATATCCAGCTAAGTATTACCTTTTTGCTTGCATTATGTATGACCGCAGAACCCATTCTAACGGGATAATCATGGAGATCTGTCAATTACAACGTTATAAACGTCACCCCTAATCAATCTAACATGCAAGTGCAACGAAGACAAAACTTTTATTGTAATTATATATTGTTATAGACTTTGATACATTGGTCGGCCTTGAAGATTATTGCTTTACATAAATTTATTACGAAATCTCGTCATTCTGATGGAAATATCGATAATTTGGCGGGGTTGGATGATTTTTCAAAAAACAACAAAATACCCGGCGAGAAAACATAGAACCAAGGATTATGATATCTGACTTTCAAACCTGTTTACAACAGGAATTGAAGAAAGTGTTTTGGAATAAATATTGGCTCTGTTGTTGGCCTGTGCTGAAAGATCCACGGATATTTTCATTTTGTAGAGTTAATAAAATTGTTGTTATTTGCTGTTGTTTAAGTCCTTGTCAATGACATAAGTAGAATAGTACTAGTCACTAGATATCGCTGACTTACCAGAGACAGTGAAAACCAAAGTCCAACGTTACTTTAAGTATTGGCGCGATAAGGACCCTTACTGTTCAATAGCCCTACGTACAAAGCATTGGCCACAATTTTAAGCTTGACGCCTGGATTCGGTGATATATTTAGTCACGTTAAAGATTCCTAAGACGGACCTTAACAATATCAATGAATGATTTTCATTAGTTATAACTTTATATTCGCACTAAGCGCTGCATATCAGTATGTTGTTAAAGATTACAATTATATCCTTAAAATTTCAATCCTATAGAATAGCGGTAAGTGACTTTTTGTTTCAGTAGACTCATCGTTTTGTGAATAGGGCCATGTTGTTATTGACGGAGATGATCACTGCTTTCGGTCGTATGTCTCACATTACACAATCATTTGTACAACGTCAGTCACTAGGTGAACTATGACTTATGATTGCAGTAAAGATATTCACCTAGTGAAGTGTTCAAAGTGTGTGGAATAATTTCCAAAGAGAGGCTAACGTATTCAACATCAACATAAAGAGCTCATAAAGATGAAACTAAAACAAGTTTTTGAGACGAAGCGCGTAGTATTTTTAGATGAGATGTATTATAATTATCACTTTCAATTTTTTCGTCAGCAGTAAGCACATGGCTATTCATGTATTTCTCTTTGATACAAACAAATAAAAGTTAGAAAAGTTGTAGAAGACTTTGAGAAGAGTAGGCTTTACCTAGTGAATTTACATATTGATGTATCCACGTGCGTGTGTACTATTTTGCAATGTACAATAAACCACACACGTGACAGACAAATACTAGTAAAACAATCAATTGCAGATCCAAGGTCAAAATCAAGCGCAGTAATGTACAGGTATCAAATTGATCTGTGTGGAGTCAATAGACCTGATATACGTTGATACGTTGACAGAACGCTTTGTCATATTCTTTGAGTTTTAAAGCTAGATTACGCTAAGTAGTTATGATCGATGCTCTAAATTATTCCTTCAGTCATGTAGTTCATGTTCATCTGGGTTTTTTCTCCCGAGTTTTATAAACACCAACAGTTATTCAGCAAATTCACAAATCGTCACCTAAATGGTTCGAAGAAGCACCCACCCCCTACCTCTAGCGGAACTTATCAAACTTTACACAGGATTGTATCTATTGAAATATTTAAAGTTTACTATCTCCTAAAATTTAATTAGGCCTAGACTTATATTGATTTCAGATAGCGAGGATAATAGACTGTAATGGTATGTACGTTATTGGTGATTAAGTGCTACAATTAGAGCTGGATAGTGCCGAGTCATTTTCAAGGGTATTACTTGCCGTAGTACACTTTTTAAATTCAGATTTATAATATATCGTTTACTTCAAAATATGAAAGGTATTTATCGCTTGATCAATATGGCTCCGAATCCCCGCTGAATTACGTAAATATCGTGTCGCGTGCGCTTTAGTGTGCGACACACGATAGAGAACCTCTCGACCCACTGTAACTACCTATATCTAACACTGTTGTAGTATCTTGTGGAATATCTGTTTTTCACGGTGTTCTATTGACGCTCAAAAACAAAAGTATTTGTTAACAAACAGAAGATGAAGAAGTGTTTATAAGTCATTTGTCAAAATGTCACAACCAGACCACTTCGGTGATGACGGCACGCACGTGATAAATCAAGATCTATTACTAGGAAATGAATACGAAACAATGGAAAATGGCTCTGTTCATCTCATTTGAAAACACCGGCGATAATACAATAACTTGGTTCATCTCATTTTTATGGCAATGGTGATCCTATCGCCTCCCCGATGGTTGTACTGTTTGTTGTCGGAAATATTTAACATTTTTTCAATTTTCCTCGTTTCAATGCTATCAGGATCTCACAGATATATCGTACAAAAAACATTTCATGCTTCATTTTGCGATGAGTGATAATACCAACACGTACACCTAAGCAAGGGACAAAGAAACACAATGAGACGCGTCCATCACTTAAAACTGCACTGAAATGCCCTAGTTCTGTGTGTATTGTAAGTCGTAATTAAAGCTAACTTACTCACCTATGGGATACGGCGAAAGAAAAATTAAAACAAATTGAGTGCAATACTTAAAGTGTACTTTCAAATTTTGCCGACAGCGAGTTCGTTAGATCATGAAAAATATATTTTCCTTTATGACACCGACCAGTAAACAAAACTGCAAATTTTTAAGGGGAATTTTACTTCGTGTGCATCTAATAGAATTTGAAGAAATCTGGAGTGGGATAAACTTAAGGTTTTGCCTGGAAGCCAGGAAGTGAACCACATCTTCATCTCTCACTATTGGACGCTAAGGATGCTACGTTTTACCGGGATCCTGATTTATTTACATTCAGATTGATATAAAATTATTCATTAAATAAAGGATTGACATTTTATATGTATATGCTTGGGGTTTTTAGACCTACATAGCATTTTAAATGCATTTGAAGCTTTGCTCTTACAGGATGGCAGTTTTGTAGATGTCCTTTCTCTTTGGCCACCGTGACCGATACTGAAATGGAGACTACCACATACAGCACTCCACACATCAACGCATAAAACTCATAATAGAGTAACGCGAACCCACCTTAAAACCTGGAAGTGAGTTCAGATACCAGGGAACTTGTACTTTAGGTCTTGTCACTACAGAGTTCTCATGTAAAATTACAATTAATTAAACTGCTAATTTGTCAGCATTCGAGCATTCACTATAAGGAGGCTATATCCCAGGTTATAATTAATACGAAGGGTTCTTGGCTATTTTAATAGGTATATTACACATTACCCTCTTTTACAATTGAATCTTTTTAAATGAAATATTGGCGGCTTCAGACTTATTGAATGAATTCCATGGGCGTCCAATGTTGCAAAATTTTCCCTTTATTTAACACGATATTCTGTGAATAAGAATGACGGACAGATGAACATTAATGGGGCGGATATTTTTCACGATTTTGGTGGATTTTTTCTTTTCATTATCAGATGCACAATCTTTCATGCTTTAAAAGGAGACACATCGAATGTTATCAATAAAGCATCAATTAAAACAGAAATAAAGTTTCGTTCGATATGTACCGCAGTAACCCCTATTATAGGCGCACTGCATTTCTCACGACGAGTTTCCCATACCTGAGCACGGTGTATTTGTCTGGCGATCTCGTCATATTGACTGAGATACTTTAACTTGTCACCATGCTTAGTGCGATTAGACGATAGCGTTCAATATGATGACACATATTTTCGGCTACGAATGGCATTTTGATCTCCCAAAATTAACTGAAATTTACACCTAAGTGATATGAAAGTACATGAAGTTAAAAATAGCAAGGTGGAGGCAAAGTTTATGTAGGAAATGTGTACTTTCCATGTAACCAAAATAACAGATCCAGGGTTACCTCAGATCTGGTATTGAAATCATATGTATATATAGTTCAAATAATCAAATAAATATCCCCAAAGTGGAGGGAACTAAAAACGATGAAACGAACAACCAGATAGCATTGGTGATGATCTATTTCTTATCTTCCTGTGGTGTTATCTTTTCATTACTAAATACCTTTCAAAAAATCAAGTACAAGTAAAAAAAAAAACAAAAAACCGTCTTAGTGATGGCATAATATTACTAGATCAAGCTATCTGATCTGATCACCTAGAATACCCTCCTGAGCGACAGAACAGTACCTATTGAGTTCGTGTAGACTTATTCTATATTCAGTTCAACGCAATACTGATATGTAAACAGAACAAATTCATTACCGTTTGGAATAAAAAGTTCGTAAGAACAGTAAAACAAATAATAGAAAATCCTGCCTTCTAGTGGATTAAAACCCCATTTCTAAACGACTTATTGTTAAATGTCTTTATTGCATTGTACTGGGCATTTTCGTCAGAGTTCTATCTTTATACTTACTTATTCACACATGTTCTATTTTAGGAAGTGCAATATGATTAATTGTGTTGATTTTCTTTTGACATTTTTTTCCCGATGTCCCGATATTGTTTATATCAATCATCAATTTAAAGATATTTATCATCAATTTCCGAATGCCTTCTTAACAAGGTCTACTAATCGCGACGTCCGTCATTTACTCCTTATACGTAAATCAACTTGTATCGAATTAAAATGACTAAATCATTAAATCAATTTAAACGATTAACTTCTTAGAGCTCGTGTTGTGGAATGATATATTATCTTATTTATTTTGGATTAAATGTTTGTATTGAAAATGTAAATTAAGGGAGGAGCAGTTATTTCAGAAAACTAGGGTCTATAATTTAAAAAGAACTAAGTCTAGCGCTATCAGCTACGAGCGATTCTGTCATTTGCTCGATGGAATTTTGACCTCGTCACAAAAAGGTTAAAAAAGAAAAAGCATTCCAGAGGTTTTATTTCTTAACATTATTTTCAAATTCAATGGCGATTATTTTACAACTTTAGAGAAAATCTGTTTGATGGAAAAAGAAAATGTTTTTCTAGGGTACTATTAATAAAGGGCTTTATCTTATATAAACATTTTTTCAGCAGAACAAACATCATTGGAGATTTGCTACTTTGTCCGCTACAGGGTGTATGTAACAAAGTTTATATTACACTAAAAGCCGAATAGGTATCTGTAGTTTCAGAATAACAAACCTCAAGTTTAGTGTTTGACGGGATTTACGACAAATTCCACCACTGGGTTCAGTTGAATATAACTGTGTCTTCTTGGTCGTATAATTCTTGTAACACGATCCGCTGCTATGCAAAGCAGGTCATATAAATGCTCCATCAAATATATTTTGTATCGTGAATTCTTAAATTCATTTTGCATACAAAACATCTCAAATATTGACTGTATTTGAGAGAGAGGAAGAGAGTGGGTTTTGATGCCATTCAATATAATGTTAGATTTTACTGTTTCATTCTAGAGACAGAAAAAATGGCCACATAACAATTAAGAACCCCAGGAGCTATTGGGTTTAAGCCTTGGGATAGACTAGAAACAGATAACCCAGAGAGCAGATCGAGCAAGGTTTTCAAGATTATATTGACTTCATACGTGTTCAGTCTTTTTGTAGAGATCCAGACAGGAAACCAAGTTACTTTAAATTACAAAGAATATCAAACTGTTTCTACAAGGCAAGGCCTCACTATATCTTAGTCTGGTGCTAACAGCGCGAACGAAATCCAGTGTTGATATAGCTAGAAATTAGACATTTTAACGTAAGAATGTGAATAATTTATAATTCTGAAAATTATTTAAATTAAGATTTAAACAAGTGAGTTCGTGAGATATTTGTCGACGGTGAGCTGCGTTATGCCATAAATGTGGTCATTTATTGTTTAGGCGAGTGCTGTTATCGATGGGAAACTGTCGGTGTCAACAAGCTAAGAGGTGTCAGCGTTTATCAAAGAGCGCGATGTATATTTCATTTCCGTCTTCAGTAATGTTTTTCCTGATTGACCCCAGTGCACCTTGTAATTCGTTACTAATTGATTGATGTCATGAACCGTTGATTTTTTCTGAATTTTAAGTTTATTTTTTTTCTCTTATTCAATTGAAAGTTTTTTTTCTAATTTCAACGAAACCGGAGACCTTTTAAAATTATCATTCATTTCATTTATCATTGAATTTTCAGGGTTTTTTTTATATTGATGTAAATGACAAAAAATTCAACATTTTTTGAAATTCGAAATTCTTATGGTTGATCACAAACACGGGAAAAAGCTAGACAATGGACGAGTCTTAAATTGCACAAGCGACTGAAAATCAACTTGCTTTGATTTTGGCCAATGTTCAATTTTTGGCCAGTATTCAATTATTTACTTTATTTCTTCTTCGTTACAAACTATCTGCTCATGTGTTTGAATTTTTATTTGCGAATCGACGCCTATTCTATTGCAATGGAGATTTCCAAGGTTATTTATAGACTTACTTTATTATAACTGGATAAATCGCAAATGTATCTCGTTGGATAAAGTACAATGTTGGTGAACAAATAAAGTACAGTCTAACCTGCCTTAGTGACCCACTGAATTAAAGAATTGCCTGTCTTATGTGACCTAAATTTTGGTTCCAATAATGTTTTTTCCTACATAAATCACCTGAATTAAGAGACCACTTGTCATATGTGACCCTTTTTGCTATTTCCCTTGATCGGTCTCTTAAAACAGGTTAGAGTGTATTTCTAAAAATCAATTTGTAGCCATTAAAATAAATCGAATTATCGAACGCTTATTTTTTTTCAATCAATATATTTATAAAATAAATCTTCCCATCTCAAAGTTTCAGAGATAAGCTGGCAATTCTCTTTCCTGAATGTCGACTGCGGGAAATCCTTAACCAAGTGGTTAATAGATCACATGGTTTTAAATCATTCTTTTTTTTATTTGTGGTTGACCTCCGTCGATGTGAGACGTTTTACCATTTTACGTAAGGAGAATTAGTAGCCTTCACACAGTAAGCGACTTTTCTCCTCCACTGGTAGCAACCGGACACCACTCTGTGACTGAAAGACGGATTTCAATCAAGCAAACAAACAAAAACAGCGATGTCGTCTGCAGTAAAAAAAAAAAACAAATTTTATAAAAGTCAACAGAAAAACTAAGGTGCTGTAACAAAACGATAGAAATGGGCTATAAATCCCAATTAGATTTCGCACTCAGTGGTGGCCAAGATCACCATGATAGATTGGCTATATCTCATGAGAAAAGTGAGCGCACAGAGTGTAATTATTGATTAATTGTCTTGTTCCTTTTGAAATTCATCTTATTTCTCTAGGAATCCACCATTTACAGTAATTATACATGATCAATATAATGAGAGAGGAGACCCTCTCAATGTTGGTGACACAGTTTCGTTTGCCCCGGATTATGAAAGTGAAATAAGATACCAAACAAATTGACAGCGAAAACATAATAGGAATAAAAAGTTAATGACTAACAATACGTTCTGACAGTAACGAGCTTACAAATTAAAAGGGGAAATGATTTTTTTTTTCAAATTATCTTATGAAAAGTGTTATGACTTATCTAAAACCCTCTAGCAGTATTGTGAAATGGAAAATTAAAGATAAATCGAAAATTGTCAGGCAGACCGACTTTTCAGCCGACTTGCTTCATATCTTAATAGACGCAGAAAATGTTATTTCTCTTTAGAAGGATTGCTGTGCTAGATATTGGAAATGTTCGGACAATTGATATATATTTGTACAAATTGGCTTCCTTTTGTAACTAAATTGAAATACTCAAGACACGTGTGGACAAAAGTACAAAACAGAGTTAGCAATTTCGTGAAATCTTTACATGCTATAACCTGTTCTCATTACGAAAATATTATTGTAAGAATGTTGTATCTTTGGTCATTGAGATCTACTGAGAAGGATCATCATTCACAGTCCAAGAGATATGGCTCTGTGTGTATAAATCATTCGAAAACGGTGACTTCCTCCTTCCAAAAAATTATTTCTCTGGAGCAAACATCACTTCCTGTGGCTAAATCAAACTTACGTTGTAAGTATAATTGTTACGTCACGATAAGGTGATATCTTTCAATATAACATTCTTCAACGTGTATGCCAATGTCAATCCTGGTGGCAAGTCACAAACCAGGGACGATAACAACACTTAAGAAAAGGGGGGGGGGACTTTCAGTTAATCCGAAGCGCATCTAACATGAAATTACATGTAAAATACTAGCATTATACTGTACAAACTAGTTTTTTTTAATTATTCCTCAATTATTGGGAGTAATAAAAAAAGATTGATACAAGTTTTCACTTATTAAACAATTATAAGATAATAACACTGATATGGACCGCCAAGCGCTGGGCATTCGTAACTACAGCTGAGGGGTTTCTTTTATTACTTTTCATTGGAATATGCAGTTTGTTATAACTTCTTGTGAAAGTAGCATTTTTTGTAATTTCTCAAAATCCTTGAATTTGAATAAAGTTATTTTCCAACACCTACATTGATGACCAAGCTTTTTTCCGGATCCCTGTCGTTGATAATGAATAAGTCTTGAATATCAATATTGAACACTACCCAATTACACATAATTTACAGTATGTAATGAGAAGCCACCATCAGACATGGCGGCCATGTTTGACCTAAATATTAGTTCTACTACCGAGTCTTCCGTAACTATCAGACAAAGAGTTAAGATATAGATAGCTATACATACGCTCTATTTCCAAATCCAAAAATTAAGTTTTAAGTATCAAATAACAGACACAGAAATACGAATTCGGAAAGAAAAACAACAAAAAACCGCATGTCCATAGATTGATTTACTTTTGTCGTATCTTTTGTAAAGACACAATGTTGTAACGACAGTCTGCCTCCGATTTATGCGCTTGATAAGATACAACAATATAAACAATAACAGAAGTAACTTGACATGTTTGTTGCTGTAACTTTTTCTTGTTGTAAATCATATAGAAAAATATAGGATTATCACAGTACATGTTGATTTAACCAGATCTTTGTTTAATTAGTGTTTTCAATGGTATACGACGAGTAGGTCGCATTCTTCTATCATTTTTCAGCAAAAAATTGCCATCACTGTTATTTGAAAACTTTTGTGCACGAGGAAAAGGCATGAATGATAATGGAATACTACATGTCACAGGTATGTTACAAAACAGAAACAATACAATGGTGATATTTACAAGTACTATATCACCTTTCTTTTCTGTGTTGTTTTTGCTTTACGATACACTCAACATACTTATGGACAAACATTGGCGTCCTTGGGAGGACATAATTAAATTTAAGAATTTATCTAAGCCTGAAAATCTTCACAACTCCAGCATCTCAGCCATTTACAATTACGGTTAGTGTTAGCGAGAGTAGAGTAAATTCTCAGATTTGAGAAAACTCTGAAGCTTCATTCTTTTGGTGCCAGGCCAGGCCAGGCAAAAAAAATTACAATATACCACGAGAAAGACCGTCCGCGGATTCTTCTTCTTCTTCGTCTTCTTCTTCTTCTTCTTCTTCTTCTTCTTCTTCTCGTCATTGTTGGTTTTCATTCGCCGCGTTCACTATTCTCTAATACCGGTATATGATGCATGTTTGATAAATTCTAAACCTATGCTTAGGGGATTACTCTATGCAATGAGTGACATTTCACATACGGGAACCTTATGTATTACGGAACCTCAATTTGACCTATCCAATCAGAAGGACGGGAAAACCTAACCCCACCTCCTAAAATATCAACCACTACGTCTTTCGGTCAAGAGACGAGTATGCTACCACGGAGCTACAAACTTCTACATGCCGACTCGCAAACATTCTCTTTCCACAATAGTCATTTTATAGGTTGGTTGGTTGGTGGGTGGGTTGTTCTTTCACTTTCATGGATATGTCACCAAATGCCGGTGAAAATATTTTGTTAAATTCTGACCAACGCTCTGCGTGTATGGCTATTTGTACTTGAGCGTTTTAAAGAGCAGGCTTATACATTTTCCTTATGTATTTCTTCTGGCTTAAATTTTAGACTTACTAAACTGTGATAAATAGAATGCCGCGGCAGTGAATTTCGTAGGTGGAGCTGTTTTTTGCAACGTGTCCCATTTTTAACACTGTCAGTGTCACAAATGAAAAGATAGTTCTTCTAATTTATATCAATAAATGACACACTGGTAAATAAATAACTTAATACATCTAATTACTCGATATTTCATCTGAAAACAAGTGAAATTAATCATTATCTCAGAGTTACCAAGTTATCGCCATTTCAAGTGTATATACACCATAAGACAAACGATGTAGGCCAATCTCATTGACATATATACAGTTAAAAATAATCATGATCCCTCGGAGGTCACGCAGTAATTAGCAAGGACAGTGTAAACGCGAGGAGTATTCACGTGCAAGACTCTTAAATACTTATTCCGATGTCTACGATGGACCACTTAACATTTTGAATTGCACGTAATCGATTAAAAGTTAAAAGAGCGATCTCTGCAATATTTGAACCCTCCATAACTCTGAACACTAATAAACTATACTAGGTGTATCGCGTGTGACGTAAGTCAGACAAATGAAGAATGAGGCATTAGGAGATATTTGCCCTCCTCTCAGCAGTTCAGTATTACTAAATTACAGAACTACTATATCCGAATGTATCGACTATGATCTATGTTATATATATATTTTACTGAACATTGACCGTAACGGTAAACCGACAACTCAAGTTTATGACAAACGGGATGACTTCAGTTTTACCATTGTCAACTTCCCATATTTATGTAGCAATATTAGATCCTCAATTCCATGTGGAGCTTATATCTTTCAACTGATTCGATACGCAAGAGCTTGTTCAGTGTATGTTCATTTTTCACTGATTTTGACTACGAATTACTCTATTAACTTGATCGAGACGTAGGGCTCACGGCGGGTGTGACCAGTCAACAGGGGATGCTTACTCCTCCTAGACACCTGATCTCACCTCTGGTGTGTCAAGGGATCCGTGTTTGTGCAACTCTTTATATGTGTCTTCTTTACAGGAATCATGAGATTGATCAATGTTCTTTATATTACTTTTTTATTTGAGATGTAAGATCTGTATGTTATATATGATAGCTGAGACGATTTTACCAGTTAACGACACTTGAAAACATGTTTTCGTCAGGATTATTAACGGGAAGTAACATAATGATATACGTTATTATGAAATGATATGTAACGCATTCTATAAATGTCACAGAACGACATGGCTAGTACATCATTCTATCTGGAAAGTACTTTAAATCTAGGACACTTCACGGCACTCTTTATTCGATATTTAATCGCTAATCATGTATTCGTGGAGAAATATTTTCGCGCGAGACCTATGTGTTAAAGTGCATGATGTGTTGTGTTGTATTGTTGTTTAAAATCCCACTCAAGAATCTTTCACTCATATGGAGACGCCAACGTTTGCTGTTGAAGGGCGACAAATTTTGCCTGTGCTCGGCACTGCTGGCCGTAGAGCAGGGAAGGATTCTTTAACGTGCCAACACCTACTGTGACACCGGACCTCGGTTTTTACTGTCTCATCCGAAAGAATTTGGGTAAGAAAATTAAACTAGACATTTTTACGAGTAAGTTTTTTTTTGTTAAAATTCATTTATCGCAAATATCAATATCAACAGGCAGCTGAAAATAATGTATTTGGGAACAGTTCATCAATTGAAGTGTCTTTTGTATGATATTAATAACAATGACTATACATATAAAAGAAAGATGAAGATACCGATGGGAAACTCAAAATCCAAAAATTCAACGACAGACAACACCTAGAGCAACTACAAACAGTAAAGTGTACAACAACATAAAAATCAAACGTAACGCGAGCCCCACTAAAGGCGCGGATAAGTTCAGGTGCTACGGAAGGTCAAGCAGCAACTACTGCCTCATTCATGATCCCCTTTCTGTGAGCTATCTTGGTTGTGGTAGGGTATCCCTATCAGGAAACTAAACATATTTAGTGACAAGTATCCGGACTACATGTAGATTCCTTTAAAGCAGCTAGGTGTTGTGTAAATGAAATGAAGAATGCGAGATTCGATTCTGTTTTTGAAAATTTCTGCAGCAGCTTGGTGTAGAGACGTCTTAATTGATCAAATAGTTTTATCCTGGATTTATAAGAAATAGACAAGATTTCAAGATATTCCTTGAGATCTTCGAAACAACATGATACCAAAGTAACAAATTCAAAACTCCGCTTTGACTTGTTACTACATCGACACAAATATCACATGCCCGAGATTGATTGAGAATAATTAGTCAAATTCAATGACCGAGTTCCTGTTAACCATAATCTAAATTAGTCCCCTCTAACCACAATACCGTAACAGTTGCAGCTGTATTTTTTCTTCTCTCCGTCAACTCTTTCTATAACTGGTAAACAACAAGGAAATTCAATACCCTGTTGTTCCTCACCTTGAATTGAAACGTTTGCACATAATAGTGTGGAAACAAAAGAAATAAAAACTTCGAGAGACCCCGCCCTTCTTCCACCCGAAGAATATTGTTTAAATTTTATCTGTAACAAACTGATATATTGATAAGTTGTTTGCCCTGTTTAAGAAATAATTGTTAATTCAGAATGAACAAAACCCTATAAGCTTCACTGAATTATACGTGCTCATTCAAGTTTGGTTGAAATTGAAGCTTATTTTCTATGCATATATTAGGCGTTGCAAGGTTGTGTTTTGTTATTTACGACCCAAAATCAAATATGAAATGGACTCATGTCGTCCCATCAACACTGTTGTCGTTTGCTCAAAACTGTTACAATGCAGGTCGAATTTCAGACCAACCTCACATGCTGCCTATGTTGATTCCGCAAATAAGGTGCTTTATTTCTCCGTTTTATTTTACCTTTTATTCTAATTCTTTACGCCCAGTTATTTGATCAAGTTCCCATAGAAAAGTAGCAGAGAAAACTTATCAATCAAATCATTGTAACCCAAATATTCTGTAAAGTATGGTTTTGTGTTTATGTGATGAGGGTTTATAAGCTTTCTATGGGTTTCTCTCGAGGCAATATTAATAGTACATTGAGAAATTCCGATACGTCGGGTTAACGTCCGCATTAACAAGCAATCAACTCATATTTCAATTTAATTTTTAAATATGTTTAAATAATTGGATTTTTATACATAATTTGTTGTTCTTTTAATATCTAGCTGCTTTTCTAAATAAAGATTTTAAGATCACCGTGACTTATGAATATGCAAATGATTGTTGTTGATAAAGCGAGGTATGTTTAGATTCTACCCAATATAATCCGGTATTATCTATTCCATCATCTTTTCTCGGTTAACGTGTACTGGGTGAAATGTATTTTCATTTTCACAAGAGATGAATAATAGAACAAGTGTTTACATCAGCTGGCCTTTAAATAAATACCATCAAACACGATGAAAATGCATAAACTGGGCTACAAGTAGCTTGTTTTCCAATTTTATTTAAAGGTGACATTCCCAATCTCATTGGTAGATGAACAACATCCAAGTGTAATCTTTACCATCAATTACCTACTCAAATATAAAATGCCAGTCCAACTCCACGTCTGAATAGAACACTTAAGATATTTAGTCAGCGGAGCGTACATTGGTCAATACATCTGTATCAAAGTGGTATTGCTGTTGTTTATTTTTACGTTTTTCCTTGGGGCTTCTTTGAAAGAATCTAGGAAGTGTTTTGAGTTCAAAAACTGCACTGGAATATTTACAATAACTTAGATAAACCGATTTCCATGTGGGAAATGAATAAATAGCATATCTGAGATTTTTAGGAAGTTGAATGTGTAAATGAAGTTTTAATGAGAGGGATGGTTTATTTTTGGTATTATATTTAGCAATGATATAATTTTGATGTGGTAAGATGCGGATCGTGTTCGTTCGTTTTTGGCATATTGTCCTTTATCTGTACATGACATCTAGCAATTGCAGCTACTGGTATTTGAACTATGCTCCAGATGTATTACTGGCAGTGAGAACTTCTTCAAGCGCTTAACACTAATTATTGTATGGCCTTATTAATTTTGGGGTTTTTTACATTTGTCTTCAACCACTTTGACATACTGGTATACCTGGAAATTTTCGCTAACGTTTAATATTCGCCACTTTCGATCCTTCATTGGAGGACAAATATAACGTTAAAGCAAAATTTTCAAGCTACATATTATATAGAGCTTACACGCATGTCTTCCAAGTAAATCAAGGGAAATAAAAGAGCAAAGATTTCAAGGCGTATATTAACTTGCTCAAACAATTCTTTTCACGGGACTTTAGTATTTGTTGTTAATTCATTAAAAAACAAGACATTTTTGAGTCGTAATCTGAGTTCAAACCCAGGACACACACTCTGTGGCATATGTTAAGTTTGATAAAACGTGTCGTCTCATTAACAAATTTTTAACATTCTGGATTCAGGAAGGATTTGAGCAAAATATTCATTTGTGGTCATGTTTATGAATACCGCTCACATATCGTCATTGTTGTATTAGAATACACATATTGCAGAGGTTGTTCAACTGAAATTAATGAATTCAAATAAACGTACTACAGGTCGTCATCAACGTCTGCACGTATTGTTCCGCTTGAGATATTTTCAGCGAGACTGAACAAACGCTAGGACAGCTTGAATTTTCCTGGTTTTTCAAGGGAGTTGGACATTTTCCTGAACGGGATTATGATCCATAGGGTAAAACCGAAATATTAGAGTAACCGAGTCATAGTAGTGTTAAATACAAGCAGAAGCTGCGTGATTGATGCACCTGTTGTGTTATACTATGTACTCGAGTATTTCAGTGCATGCGGAGGAAATGGCGATAAATCATTACCGGAGTCCGTATCTGTAGGACCACAGTTGTCGTTAGTATAATTTGTTATTATTCTTCAGTAGAGAGTGAGGAGTCAAGAGTTACGTAAGGTCGTCACGAACGTCATCTTTGATTGTTCCGCTCTGGTGAAATAAGACCAGAAGACAAAATTCCAGTGGCGGGAAGGCCAGATCCCCGCTGTACCTGTTGTTTATAGTTGTGCATTTGGATGTCGTACCGACAAAACCTGCTGTAACTTTGGATAAACTTTCGCATTTAAGAAGTATACAGATAAATTTGAATTACTGTTTAACGTGTTATAGAAGAGAGCTAATGGTAGACAAAAGTCACTAGTGCATTTCGATGATTGCTGAACTATGAATGTCATCTCCGCCATGTTTACGTGAAATAGTTTTTGCTTGATTGATAGCCTCGTGAGGAAATAAAAGAAAATGTCTTTAGGTTTTTATGTAAATACTCAGATACAGCAGTTTGCATCCATATGAGGATCAAAATAACCCCTTATAATTCCATATTTTATTTTGTAAGGCTTGATATTTATGAATTTATACCGACGGTAATGAAAAGAAGATATAAAAGTACAAAAATACATTCTTGTGTGGAAGGGAAAGTTTTTCACAATATGAAATTTTGAACAGAAATTGTTGTTGGTAGATGTTAAAAAAGACCCACCTTACCGATAAGACAATGGCAATTCCTCGCAGATCCGTAAGTTTGATAAAATGGAATTTTTAGACCATTATCTGAAAAAGAGGCTAGGACCATCGATGACGTATTGTCGCTACAGGTCTACGAACCATAACCAATGCCCGGAATTGCCTATTTCAATTAGTTGTGTACCTAATTTCTAAGACAACCTACTATACTTTTGGAAAATCATACCAGCGCAGAATTAATCTTCCTTGAGCATATTCAGTTCTGTAAGTAGGTTATGGTTTTAATTTTAGCAGGTTGATTCTGTAAAATACAAAAATAAAACCATTTTCCTCAATCGTTATTTTGAAGACAACTTGCAATACTGTTAAGAAAAAGACTGAAATTCATTCCACGCGACTGTTCCATAAGGAAGTTCTCTCGCCTGTAGAAGTTCAGCTATGCTTGATGTTAACTTACTTAGAGGAGGTGCTTGCCTTTCCAGAGCACCTGAACTCAACCCAATTTTAAGAAGGGTTTGTGTTACTCTATTTTTAATTTCGCGTGTTGTACGGATTGCCGTTTTCTGTTGTTCGACATTTGACCTTTTTTATGCTCCCTGATATCTTCAACGTACTTTTTCTTCAACTTTTCCTGTTTAATTACATTATACTATTAGCGAATTTTGGTGCATTAGATTATCACTATAACGCAGTTTCTCTAGTCGATTGAAGAACTAGGGGAGTGATTGGCTAATTGTAGCAGAAAAATGCCTGTGGTACCAACTTATTTGAAGTTGAAAGTCCTGCCTTTTAACTCATTGTTGTCGGCCATTTTCACCTTCTTCAACTCATCTGACGAGAACGTCGGGCTTAATCCAATCTTAATAACAGGATTAATCTAGGAGGCGGACAGTATATCCATGCTACCATATTGCTAATGCGTCTTGCGATGAACAACTTTGGGCATTTGGAATTCATATGACCTACTGCAATAGTATATTTAAACACAATGAGACGGTCATTGCCCATAGCACTTTTCACGCCTTTTCGTCCCGAAATCAAGACTTACTAAGCAGACATCAAATTCGAATTCAGTTTTTTTTTCCAGACACTGTCGTCTTTATTAGTGCGTAAGAAATAAACAACTCAGACTGCACAAATGCACATGTATTTATTGTTGTTTGGGAGCTAGACAATCCGGCACCTTTTAAAAACAAATGATTTTTATCATCGGTGATGTGATGTCCCTCAGCATTTTTCGCCTAAATTGCATTTTGCGTGTACTTAAATGAACTTTTTAAAACGAGTGATTCTAAAGAAATTTTTCGAATCAAATTAAGTAGAAAATTTGAAGCTAAGAAGACACCTTGAGGATCGCTTTGTATACTTTGGTATGCTAAAACGGATTACCTATACAACTCGCAACCTAGATCATAAGGAGAAAGTTGCTTGACGGAAGATTGATTTACTTTGAAGAAGATCCGTCCAACTGTTACAAGCAGAGAAGACACGGTTTTCCATTGTATTTCCTTTCCGTACCGATTCGGGTGTTTATATACTTATGTCGATTGTGTATTTTAAACGACAAAGAACTCTGGTCATAAGGTCAACCGTATCAGCCATATCTATTTTGATCTAGTCATGACTGTTCATGCGTTATAGAACCTATTTCATTTTTCTTGTAAAATGATAAAACTGATGAGATTTCTTTTGACAACAAAATAATGTGATTTGAAAGTTTTAATACAATAATTTCGAAATTCAATTTACCCAGCTAGCCTCATACGGCGAACACGATACTTCGTTAGGCCATCTGGTGGGAGCTGATAGTTTCGCATTCTTGGTCGGTTTTATAACTTCAGTACTTATTTGGGAATGCTATTAAATGATAACACTTGGTATATTTTATGGTAGTTTTATGTAAAACGAAGACGGTGATGTTTTCGTTAAAATAAATAAATTTAAGTTTAAATATCCCTGAATTAGACTTTCATAAGTATGCGTTAAACGAAGGTATTTCTGGCGTGACCTTGAGGTAATCAATTTTGCGACATTGTGGTGTACTTCGTTCAACGCCTGATAAAATCTTTACTGTAATTTCTCTCAAGATAAACTGTATCATCGGAGCTTTGACGATGTTTTATTTTATGGCGTCATCTTGCCCTTTAGCGTGTTTTATCAAAGAATGCATTAACCGCCTTTTAATTGCATCGATGTTTATAAAATTGAGCAGTCATACATATAAATAGCTTTTTGAAACATTAGCATTTTCTTATAAGAATTATTCAGTCTTGCTTCTGGTTCACAGCCACCATTTTCTGTGTCACCATGTGTGCAGCGTTGATGATTGTCCATCATCTTCGGTTTTGTATATGCCATAAGTTTTCTTAAATATGATACATGCATCTCAACGTTTATCAACAAAACACAGTGAAAAGGTTAACAAATAAAAATTTACATGTACTTAAAATGTTAAAGATATTTTTAATGAAAATAGTTTTTCTTAGTGAAATACGACATACAAAAGGGCGAAACTTTATGCCAGTAGTTGTCAAAATCTGTTGTTATGACGTCAAGTGTCGAAGTATCTAAAAGTAATTTCCAATACAAATATAGAAAAGAAATTACAATATACTTATCAATGTCTGTTTCTCTGTTTGTCTGTCTGTCTGTCTGACTGTCGGGCCTGCCTGTCTGTCTGTCTGTCTGTCTGCCTGCCTGCCTGTCTGTCTGTCTGTCTGTCTGTCTGTCTGTCTGCCTGCCTGCCTGCCTGTCTGTCTGTCTGTCTGCCTGCCTGCCTGCCTGCCTGCCTGCCTGTTTGTCAATCTGTATGTCTGCCTGCCTGTCTGTCTGTCTGCCTGTCTGTATGTCTGCCTGCCTGCCTGCCTGCCTGCCTTCCTATCTATCTGTCTATCTGCCTTGTATGTCTGTCTATCTGTATGTCTGCCTGCCTGTCTGTCTGTCTGTCTATCTGTATGTCTGCCTGTCTGTCTGTCTGCCTGTCTGTCTGTCTGCCTGCCTGCCTGCCTTCCTGCCTGTCTGTCTGTCTGTCTGTCTGTCTGTCTGCCTGCCTGCCTGCTTGTATGTCTGTCTTCTCTATGTACGTGTATGTACAGGTATGACACCTGATCCCATCCCGTTAGGAATTTGCAATTGTTTTCCACATAGAGACCGTTATATTTTTTACATTGTCGTTTTCATTAGCACTTGGATTTTCGATTATCCCTTCGTACTTCTTCAGTCTTGATTTAAGTATACATATATGTATGTTTGTTAGTATTCATGCTTATATTTGTATGTATATATGTATGTATATCATATTGCCTCATCGTTCATTTTAATAGGTGGACCATATAGTGATATTGCAAAATTTTAACATGCATTATAAATTCTCGGGGAAATCCAGAAATATATACTTTAGGAGATAGATAACTGCGACACTTTCTTCCCCCGACAATAGTATGCACTAAGTGGGAGGCAATAACAAACCATGCGTGACGCTTATCATACGTTTGTGCTCAATGGGGAATTTTTCTTGTGCGTTGATTTATTTCTCAATACAATTGCAGTAATTCAAAACAGTCTAATGATGTCTCCCAGCTACAAAAATCAGATCACAATATATTTGGAAAAGTAACAAAAAGCGATAGGAAATGAAATTGATTCTAGTACTTAGATATATGATCTATAGAATACTTGTAAATCTTGTGGTAATTTTGCATTTAGAGTGCATTACATGCTCTACTGCAGAAGTGAACTAGTTAGATTTATGTATTTGTTTTGTTATGTCATTTTAAATGGATTACATGTATATTTTTGGTGCCACGTGTCAGGATGAAGAACAGATTTGGGACATGATAGTGACCTACTTATTACGAAATGTATGTATTGCTGATGTTTTTGTATTGTTGTTTAACGTCCCGTTCAAGAATATTTCACTTATATGAAGACGTCACCATTGAAAGGCGATAAATTTTGCCTATATTTGGTACTTATGGCTGTAGAGCAGGTAGTGTTATTTAACGTGTAACCAACTACTGGGACAAGGGACCTCGGTTTATACTGTCTCACTCGAAAGACAGAATCGGCAAACCGTACCGTAGCTTGGGCTCGAACCTCGGACCTCTCGTTTCGAAGTAGAAAACGCTAACCACTGGGCCACGGCGGTATGTATGTAGGTAGGTAGGTAGCTATGCTTGTCTGTCTGTCCATCTATTTGTTATTGTATATAAGCATAGGTTAGTTTTCGATTAGAATTTATATTGAACATAGTACATCTATTTAGACCGATACCTTACTGTCTGAAGGTTGATTCTCATTCACGAGCCCGTATTCCATAAATGACGAAACGGTTTGAATCGGCCGCTTTGGGGCTATTTCAGTAGAAACTTTTGGACTTTTTATGCATTCCATTAAAACGACAACCAACCCAATAGAGTAACCATTACGACCGACAACTGCAAAACGTCATCGATGAACACAGAATCAGTCTAATTCTAACTTCAGTGGGTAATGAATACTACTAGAGTAAACCAAAGACTGACACGCGTCTTCCACAGTGTATGTATCTCAATTTCCTCTAGTTGGCATTTCCTTCCCTTTGCATCCATATGTCGATTAGAAAATTTGCATTAATTCCCCATGTGTAGTGGACCTACAACATTTTCACAAATGCTTTCAGTATTGTGTCTGAAGAATTGTACTGCCTGTTGCTGGAGTCCTTCCCCACAACGGTTGGCAAGAGCCAATCGTCTCTAACAAGGAAGTTATATTCTCCATTACATTTAATGTGTGTCATGCACTCTTTGAATAAGTACGAGGGAAATGGCAACTCAATTGGCCCTCAGACTGTAACTATCTTCCGAGGTAATCCCAAATCATTGTTAAGGGAGCAACACAACTACTATTTCCTGGAATATCTATTCAGTTTTTGTCTTATTATATCAATACGCTCCCATTTTTCTCATTATCTTACTTATAGTTCTCAATATGATCACTCTAGAATAATTTCTAACAACATCGAACTAATTCAGACAAAATTGAATTCTAATTTTAAAAATTAATTGTCTTATCCACAGCGTTCCAAACTGACGTCACCAGAGTTTATCCAAAGAGAAATATGTGAATTGAAAAAAAATCTCCTGATGTATCAAATTCAGATGGTTCGAAAAAAAAATAATCATTTGAGATAAAATTGATTCAAAAAATTTGACCGGGAAAATTCAAAAAGCACCAACAAAGATCATATTCAAACTTCCTACTTAAATACAGAGATAATTTTTTCAGGATTACTATCATTCAAATCTCATAACACATTCCAGTCGATTTGTGATCGTCGATATCAGTTTCTAATTGATACAGCCAGGTTTGTGCTATTTCTAATCTAAATTCACCTTAAAACCGACAAAAATTCAATGTCAGGTGCACTCAGTTGGGTGATATTTCAAACATGTATATTTCAAAAGTATGATACAGAAATTAAATTGTCATTTACAGAATTATCAGACATCTAGAAAAAGAAATATATGAAAGATTAACAGATAAAATGAAATACTAAACGCTAGGTTTTTGCCAAGAGATATACTATTTATTGCAAGTCATGGTTTCTTTCTGACAATCTAGAAAGTCATATGTTACTATCAATTTTGTTTTGTCTTTTTAAATGCACGATATTATTTCATCGGGGTATCATTACTTTAGGAACAGAATTAGAGCTAATGTTAGCAGAAAAAAAAAAGAATTGTATTGTCATGAAAAGCAGTGCCCCGTAGAAGCCCCCTAACTTTTCTAATTTTGATTTTGAAATGATGTCATTGGGTATTATATCTCAGTACCTTTTCCTTGGGTTACTTAAGTTTGAAGGACAGAATACGATAGAATTGTAATGTGATAAAATGCCGAGTCCTATTATAAAGCTCTTTTGTATTTCTAATTTTAACTTGAAATAATGTCATTCAAATGAAAATAAATGTACGTAATAATTACCCATGGGTCACTCAAATTTGAAGGACACCGCGGTTACCATCTCATTATTTACGATAATAGTTGTATGTGAACTTTGTTGGCACTCCATTCATATAGACATTCTCTAAAATTTATTAAAAGACCATAAACAGTCATTTTAATGACGAGTCTCATAAATATAGACATGCATTAATTACCGGAATTTATTACGTAGTCTGATGTAAATGACCGCTTTCCATTGTCAAAACTACACCTCTGTAATATATTATATGACCAAACTTTTATAGTCCTTCTCGACATACACGATTCAAGTGTGCAGACAGAATATGAAAATCAAAGTTATGAATACGTATACTACCAACTTATCATTTTACAGGCCACGATAGCTTGGACGATCGGGTAAAGTGTTCGGCATATATATAAACGTGGCATTTTATCTTGACAATTCCAAAAGACTATATCAAAACAATACTAACAGAACATGGTGCGACAGAGTGAATGTATAATACTTTTCAACTGCAGCGTCGGTGCCCATTCACTTAAACATCATATTTTCTATTTTGACATTGTAAATTTTCGGCCTCGGTTTGTAATGATGCCATTGAAACCGGTTCCTATAGAACCATCGGTTTGTGTTTGTTTATTTTTTTGTGACTTACACCTAGTTTTGCTCGAA
Organism: Pinna nobilis; assembly: GCA_016161895.1. Lineage (NCBI taxonomy): Eukaryota > Metazoa > Mollusca > Bivalvia > Pterioida > Pinnidae > Pinna > Pinna nobilis. Next base: position 2,355 of record JACSZP010004366.1, on the reverse strand, counting down.
AACTGACGTCTAGGTTAGGTAAATTTGGATACAATGGCCCCGGGTAAATAAATGCATTACCAAATTACCAGAAGTACCGTAAAATGACTAGATATTTCATTCGATAAGAAATGTCACGAGCCGGATTTGAACCAGAGATCTAATCATTGTGGTTTCTCTGGAGCTACGCCCTTACAACAAGGATGCGGATATTTCTTTTCATCTCATCCATAAAAAATCTTTCATTTTTCGAGTAATTACCCGTAAAGTGGCAGAAAGCTGCAATATTTAAAAAAAAACATTGAACTTCCGGAAATAAAATAAAATTCTTTTCATTTGTCAAGAATTTACATATGGTGGACTCGAACCAGAAGTGATAAGCTTTTGTTTTATGACTCAAGTCTGTAAAAAGTTGCCTATGAATATCCATTATGTTATGTTATTTCATCATCTATTGTTGATATATACAAGGATCTATAACTTTTGCCTACTTCAAGCATACCTCTGTATATGCCAAAGTTTCTCTATTGAAAATTTTACATATTAGACTTGATGTCTCATATAAACTTACAAATCTTACTTATATCGGTGATTTCTTTATTTTGATATGTGAATCCTTGTTAGTTTTATTACCATGTAGCAAATTCCGTACTTTTGCCCTTTATAGTCTTTTTCCTTCCTAATTTTACTGGGTTTTTTTTTAGAAGAATGCTGTTGCAATGCTTACCTGTTGCAACATAAAGAGAGGTATGCGACTCTCGGATAACCTCTATCACAATTTAAGCACCGGTAAACTGAAAATTGATAAGAAACGTGAATACGGTAACTTGAAGAATTATTGTAAATTCTGTTGACATTTTCTGTTTATGATATTGCGAGATGAAACGCCAAATTAGGGTGTTTATGAACACTCGTTATCCCAGGTAATGTAATTTTCACACCTAAGTTTTATGTTATGGCCAATTTAAAATCATAGATAAAAAATGATATCTTACAAACGGCAGGCGATAGATTCTTCTTCATTGTAAACTGGATTAAATGTATGAATCGTTTATACGATGCAAAGTACATTGTAATTGCTGTGCCATGATTACCCTGTCTAGTTCATCTTTGTGACATGAAGTTTTATCCGTCTTTGGTGTGTATAAAGCTATTACGCTGCTTTTGTTGTTTTCTATTTACATAGCAGTCTGCCTGTCGATAGTTCTCATGATGGATAAGGTGGCAAGTGTATATTTCATGGCGATAGACATGTGAACTTAACGATCAGAAAGAAATTCCAAAAACTCGGTGACGGATTGTAAATGAGACAGCAAAAGTTTTTAAGTGGAGTTAAAATGTAATTGCAAATTTGCGAAGCCCACGCCGACACCGATTTACAAACGCGTAAAGTCGAGGCGGGGCTGAAGATAACTATGAGCAAAAGAACTGGGAACAGATTATAGTCCAAAGGTATAAGTGGGACGAATAACACCTGAGAAGCGATCGAAAAAGTTGTGTGTGAAAGAAGAACATTTCAAAACAATTGCCCGCGATTGGGCAAAGGTACCAAATGGTCAAATCTCAACATGATTGTAATGTTTTTGTTTCCTGTTTTTCGGGACCACCGTGGCCTGGTGGTTAGCTTGTTCATCTTCTGATCGCGTGGTCGTGGTTTCGAATCCAAACAAAGCTGCGGTTGACACTCCCTCTCTTTCGCAGGTTCCGTGTCACAGTAGGTTTTGACATATTAAAGAGCCCTCCCTGCTATGCGGTCAAAAGTGCCGAGTATTGGCAAAATTTGTCGCCCTTCGCCGGTGTGCAGTAGGGTCTACATAAAAGTGAAAGATTCTTGGTTAGTACATCAAACAACAATACAACCAAACTTTTCTTCGGTTATCAAATAGTTTAAATCGAAAGTCTGTATATATGTGTAATACTTTAAGATTTTCATCATTTGCAAAAAAGTTTCAGATAGGATTAATCATTTTTATATTGAACGTTCGCGTGTTTGTTTGAGTGTGTGTTTATATGTACGTAGAACGTTGTGAACAGAAGAAAGATAAAGTGCAATCATCATAAAATCAACGAAACCCACAAATTTTTGCCTAGGAGAGAGAAAAAAAAATCCTTTGTTTTTACATGTCAAGGGTCAAAGTTCAAGGTCATATTGGACAATTGTATTAATATTCTGTGAACAGGATAGAAGACTACGTAATCATTGAATTTTACAAATATTTCACACATGTTTGCCGTGTGGAGAGTGTCTTCCCACTTAGCCAAAATTTTGAAATATCTATGGAAAATTATTTTGGCTAAGTGGGAATGGTGAACATGTAAAGAACAATGGAAATTAATCACCCGTGACCTATAGTCTGTTCTGAATATTAGCACAGG